>JARCFY010000253.1:0-44090 GCA_029233225.1 Lepidodactylus listeri | reverse complement strand
AAGCAGACCAACTACCAGCAGCAGACCGATACAGGCCACCGGTGTCCCATCCTTTTTTCTTCAGAAGGAAGTACAGACCCAGGTGTAATGCCCAGCGGAATCAGCTTTGGCAGGATGCCGTCCAGAATATTCTGGATGACGATGGGGCTTTCGCCGTTTGGTATGGTCAGTGAAACCACGGTAGCTCCGTAGTTGGAGGTCAGGGCGCCTACAATAAATACACCCAGCATGGAAGCCGCGCGGGTAAACTCTTTCGCATTGGCTGTCAGCATTTCGATGGCCTTTGATCCCAGCTTATAGGACCAGTTCATCAGCCAGAAACGGATTCCAAATTGAACTACGTTGAAAATTACCAAAAACAGAATCGGTCCCGCGAGAGAACCATTGATTGCCATATTGGCCGTAATGCCGGCGGTGATTGGTACCAGTGTAAACCAGAAAATCGCATCGCCTATGCCGCCTAACGGTCCCATAGCCGCCACACGTACGGCACGGATTGTATTGATGTCGGCTTTCTGCTGTTCCAGGGATAATACAATACCCATAACGAATGTTACCAGGAATGGGTGCGTGTTAAAGAACTCCAGGTTATGCGCCATGGAAGCCTTCAAATCGTCCTGATTGTCCCCATGGATCTTCTCAAGACCCGGAAGAATACAATACAGCCAGCCTCCTGCCTGCATTCTCTCATAGTTGAAAGAAGCCTGCAGATTCAGGGAACGCCATACCATTCTGTTAAGAGTTTTTTTATCAAGCGGCTGAGCCGGTGTCAGATTGTTATACTGGGTTGTATTAGATGCCATCCTTCGTCACCTCCGTTTGAACTTCCTGTGTTTACTTTCATCGCGCAGCGGGTCTGGAAATCATAAAGCGCTACCGCCACACCGATAAACGCAATCAGTAACAGTGCGGAACCACCTCAGTTCCGGAATATATCCGATAATGGTAGCCAGAGCGAAGCCTGCGAAATAAATGCCCCAAAGCTCTTTTGAGAGCATGATACGAAGCAGAATCCCGAAACCTACGAAACGCATCATAAGGCCCGCGGCACTGAGACCTGTCATGATCCATGCATATTTTTCAGAAATAGCCGTCAGGGTGCTGCCCATCGCGCTACCCGCCCAAGCAGGCCGATTACGCATACGATCGCGAATAACAAACCCAGAGCGCCCATTGCCATATAGTTCAGGCGGACGATTCCCTTTGTGTCTGCCTTGTCTGCCATCTTGTCGGCAACAGACATAAGGGGAGACATAACGGTGAACACCAGGGTTACCATATACTGTCCAAACAGGGCGAAGGGTACTGCCAGACCTACGGCCGCGGCTGTGTCAAGCCCTGAAGAAATCGCGAATACGGTTGCCATAACGCCTCCGATAACCGCATTGGGGGGCTGAGCGCCTCCTACCGGCATATTGCCGATGGTCATCAGCTGGTATGTACCGCCGACGATAAGACCTGTCTGCAGATCTCCTAAAATCGCTCCGATAACCGCGCCGGTAACGATTGGCTGGTACAGACATTCAGAAAATCGAACTGGTCAATTGCCACGATAAACGCCCACACGGCGACCAGCAGAATCTGTATTATGCTAAAATCCATAATTAATCTCCTTTCCAGGTTTTTAATTGCTATCTAAATAGCTTTTCAATGTTCTCTGAGCCTTCCGACGGAACTCGTCTGATCTCCAGCTCCACTCCCAGCTCCCGCAGCTTTTTAAACGCCGCTACATCGGCATCGTCAACGGCCACCGAGCCTGCAACCTGCCGTTTTCCCTCTGCCATATGCATGTTTCCGATGTTGACCTTCTTAATCGGAACACCACCCTCCACAAGCTTCAAAACATCCTGTGGATTCTCGCAGACAATAAAAATCAGCTGCTTATCGGTTTGCCCTTGTGAATCGTGGAGATTGTTTTCTCCAGGGTCCAATAGCGCATGGCTGCGTAGCTGGGCGCGGCCATATCCATCAGTCCCTGGCGAAGTTTGTCGCCAGCAACATTGTCATTGGCCACCAGAATAAGATTGGCGCCGATGCTTCCGCACCACTGAGTCGCAACCTGCCCATGGACCAGACGGTTGTCGATTCTTGTCAAAATAATGTTTGGCATTTTTTCTCTCCTTTCTTGATTTTTTTGTTCTCTCTTTCATTTTGTTTAGAACTATTTATTATTATAAATCGTTCTTGCGCCGGAAGTCTTTGTAGTTTTTAACTAAAAACTTATTCATTTTAATTTTTGGCTTTTTTAATTAATATTTAATACTTTTAGGAAAATCTTTATTTATTAAGAATCTCTCTCCATTATCTTCCATATGGCAGGATTCGTGGACAGCCGTAAAAAAAGGTGATATAATGGACTGGGAATAGAAAAATGGAGGGATCGGAAGATGCAGCAGAAAACATCCAGTACACAATTTGAAAGGTATGGTTCCATCTATATGCAGCCTGTCGATCCGGGCAGGCCCGGTATGATAAGCCGGGACTGGCTTGTAAATGTGGAGAGGAGCGTCACCCAGCTGTACCGGTTTGACTGTGAGGTATACTTAGAGATCCAGTCCGGTATGGCGGCGCTGCTGGTGGGCGAGACGCCGGACAACGACAGTCTGGAGGTTTTTGCCGTACACCGGCTGGTAAAACTGAAACCACAGATGTATTTTTCACTGATTGCCCTGACTTCTACGATTACCTGTAAAATGATTACAAACGCCAAATATACTTCTCTGGTAGAACCCCTGAAAACCCCATACGAGTTTAAACGAATTCTTCCCAGAATCCGCATACGGGAAATTATTGGTTACTACTACTCTGTCCGCGGCACCGACTATCACTTTGACGGGGAATCCCATGATTTTTTTGAACTTACCTATGTGGATCTTGGCTCCATGTCTACCATGGTAGACGGAGTCTGCTACGAGTTGAAGGAGCGGGAGCTGATGATTTACGGACCAGGGCAGTATCATACCCAGAAGATCAATTCAGAAGGCCCCTGCTCCTATGTGACGATTCTGTTTGATATGGAAAATACCCAGTTTGAACCGCTCTTTAACAAGGTGTTTCCCTACGACAAAAAGATTTATACGCTGCTTAAGACCTTTGTCCTTGAAAGTACATCCCAGCTTCCCTACATGAACAGCCTGCTGCTCTGTCTTTTACAGGAAGCGGTCATCCGCCTGATGCAGAACCAGTTTATGGGCTGCTCCTACAACGGCGGGTATTCTAAAGGAGGGCCACAATGAGCGCCCTGTCACCGGCGTCAGGCAGCATTACCAGGATGAATTTCTGGAGAAAATTCTTGCTTACATAGACGAAAACATCTGCAAGCCCATGACGATTGCGGAAATATGCCAGAAGTTTTCCCTTTCCCGGTCCTCTTTGCAGATTTTATTTAAAGAAAACCTGAATCAATCGCCTAAAAAATACATTAATGAACTCAAGATGGAAAAGAGCCGTCTGATGATCTGCGAGGATAGGTATACCATCAGCGAGATCGCCCTGATGATGGGCTTCAATTCTATCCACTATTTTTCCAGGGCTTTTACGCAGAGATATCACATCGCCCCCAGTGAATATTCCAAAACACTGTTCAAGGTCTGACGGACAGCGGGAGCGCTTTCCTTATAATGCTCCCACAATGTTATGAGGTATATAGGCTTCTTCCAGATACCCAATCTCCTGCTCCGTCAAATTCAGCTTCAGGCTGCCAACGGCATCATCCAAATACGCGGCCTTGGTGGCTCCGATAATGGGAGCGGCCGCTCCCCTGGCAAACTGCCACGCAAGGGCGGTCTGTGTCATGGTGGCTCCCTTTTTCCCCGCAAGTTCCGCTGCCCTTCTGACAATCTCCTTATCACTTTCCTGAGTCTTGTCGTATTTATCCTTTGCAGTCATGTCCGTCCGGCTTCTCAGCGTATCCGCGGACCATCCCCCCCGCGACAGTCTTCCGGCAGCCAGCGGACTGTACGGTGTTCTCGCCACATTCTGCTCATCACAGATTGGAATCAACTCACGCTCATCCTCACGGTAAAGCAGATTATAGTGATTCTGCATGGAGACAAACCGGGTCCAGCCGTTTCGCTCTGCCACATGCTGCATATTCATAAACTGGTAGCCATACATAGCCGAGGCGCCGATCGCACGGACCTTGCCGGATTGGACAACCTTATGCAGGGCCTCCATGGTTTCCTCAATGGGTGTGCCGTAATCAAAACGGTGGATAATCAGCAGATCAATATAGTCGGTGCCAAGGCGCTTCAGCGAGCCCTCCACCTCTCTTGGAACCGCTTCTTTTGAAAGCTTTCCGTCGTTAAAGTAAACCTTAGTGGCAAGCACCAGCTTCTCTCTCGCCACATTCTTCTTCACCGCCCTTCCCAGATACTCCTCACTGGTTCCCGCGGAATAGCAGTTGGCGGTGTCAAAAAAATTGATGCCCAGATCCAGCGCGTGTTTGATAATCGCTTCGCTTTCCTGTGGATTCAGCGTCCATGCGTGCATTTTGCTGGCAGGATCCCCAAAGCTCATACAGCCCACGCACAAACGTGAGATTACAATTCCCGAATTTCCCAATTTTGTATATTCCATATTTAAGCCTCCCAAATCTCTTTTGCCATTTTAAACGCGGCCCAGGCCTTCGGCCACCCTGCGTAGAAAGCCGCATGGGTTAATATCTCCGCGATTTCCACCTTGGTAACACCGTGATTTTTGGCGTTTGTCAGGTGGAATTCCAGAGAGCTGTCCAAAATCCCGCTTGCCATCAGTGCGGTTACCGTGACAATACAGCGGTCCCTGGCTGATAATTGATCCTCTCTCGCCCACACCTGTCCAAACAGCACCTCATCGTTTAACTTTGCGAACTGCGGGGCAAATTCCCCCAGCTGATCTCTCCCTGCCGTTACTTTTTCCATATCCGTCCATCCTCCTGTCCGTTTTATAGTTATCCCAGCCCGTCATAGTCTTCGCCGGAAACAGGCTCACACCATTCATTCCGGCACTCCCCGCCCGGTACCTCAACCGCCAGATGCTGAAACCAGTCTTCTGTTCTCATTACGGCCTTCTCCCTTCCCTTAACCATTGTTCAATTTCTTTTTCTGACTTTCGCGCGTTTCCGCCCCGGATTGCCAGTCCTTCCTCCACCTCAGCGCCGGGACACAGCTTTTTAATATCCTTTACACTGCTTCCCATTCCGCTCCCCTCGTGGGTGCAGAACGGTCTGACTGTCTTTCCGGTAAAATCAAAATGTTCCAGAAATGTAAACACCGCCATGGGCATGGTTCCCCAGTAATTAGGAAATCCCAGATAAATAACATCATACCGGTCAATGCCTGCGGGATATCCGGTAAGCTCCGGGCGGGCATCCCGCCTTTGGTCTGTCCGGGCCTGGGCGATACATTCGTTGTAATCTCTGGAATATGCCTGAATCGGCTCCATTTTAAACAAATCCGCCCCTGTCAAGCTTTGAATGATGCCTGCCGCTGCCTCCGTGTTTCCAATCTCAAGGATTTTTATCTCCCCATTCACATAGTTTTCATCTCCCCTGGAAAAAAAACGCGACTAACTCCGCCATTTCGATCACCTCCTGTTTTTCTTACCTGTATTATATGGTTTGATTCCTTGCTTTTGAATCTCCAATATGTTAGGATTGTATAAACTTTAAGTTCATGCGCAGGAAGGAGGGATCATATGTACAATCCTATGCTGGAAACCTTTATAGCGGCGGCCGACTGCGGCAGCTTTACAAAAGCCGCTGAGCGCCTGTATATTTCCCCAACTGCCGTCATGAAACAGATAAATGCCCTGGAAAACCATCTGGATATGAAGCTGGTGGATCGCGGCCCCTCCGGCATTCGCCTGACGGCGGCCGGCTCTGTCATCTATCAGGACGCCAAATTCATGATCGGCTATTCCAAAAAGTCCATAGCGAACGCCAAAACCGCCGCGCACGCCAATGACACAATCTTCTGCATCGGCACCTCGCTGTTAAATCCCGCAAAGCCCTTTATGGATTTGTGGTACCGGGTAAACAAGGATTTCCCTGAATACAAGCTGCATCTGGTTCCTTTCGAGGACAATCACGATGGGATTCTCACTGAGATTGACCAGCTGGGTGAGAAATTTGATTTTCTGGTTGGCGTGTGTGATTCTAGAGAGTGGCTCTCCCGCTGTAATTTTCTTCCTCTCGGCAGATACCGGAAAATGGTGGCCGTGTCCGGGGAACACCGCCTCGCCGGGAAAGAGCGGATCGACATAGAAGATTTGTATGGTGAAACATTGATGATGGTGGAACAGGGAGATTCCGGCATCAACGATTTTCTGCGCAATGATTTAGAAAAACATCACCCTCAAATTACAATCGAGGACACCCCTCAGTTTTACGATCTGTCGGTTTTTAACCGCTGCGCGGAAACCAGCAACGTCCTTCTCACCATCGAGTGCTGGCAGGATGTTCATCCGGGGCTTATGTCAATTCCGGTAAATTGGGATTACAGCATCCCTTATGGTCTGTTGTACAGCTTTAACGCGCCGGAGGATGTGATACGGTTTGCCGAAGCGGTGGGAAGGATCGCGTAACGATTATCCTGTTTTTTTCTCCCTCAATTGTTCAACCCTGGCATACTGTCCAGACTCAATTAATTTATTATAATACTTTTGTTTGACTTCCCCGACAAATTCGTCTATCGCGTCCTGATGATTTTTCAAAAACCATTTTATATGATTTTGTATATACTCCATTCGTATTTCAGCATCATTTAAATCGTTGGGAACTCTTTTCATTCGTTCGTCAATGCTGTCGAATCCAAGAAACGGCATACTCAGCCGTTCATTTGTCATTTCTATATATTCTGGATTGTTATCAATTCCTATCCCATTTCTTCCGGTCTGTTGACATACCCGCAAAAGAGTACCACTGCCTAAAAACGGATCTAAAACAGTGTCCCCCTCGTTTGAAGATGCAAGAATCATCCGCTCATATAACGCTTCTGGTTTTTGAGTCGGATGCTTTTGCCTGTTTTTATTACAATAGTGCATATGTGAAAACTCCCATACATTGCCGGGATTCGCGCCTCTCATATTATTAACGGACCTGTAAAACTTTTGTGGTATACGAATGTCATCCAAATTGAAAACATATCTTTGAGGATGTTTTGTAAATAGCAGAATATCATCATGACGCGGAGAAAAGCCTTTGGTTTTTCCGATGCCTTGTGTATAAAACCAGGTAATCCAGGAGTTAAAATACATTCCTATTTCCTGCTCCAAAATCGAGTAGATATAGGAAATGTATCTCATTCCCATAAACACGTAGAGAGCGCCTTCATCGGTTAAAACTCGCTGCGCTTCCCTCAACCACTGTCTGGAAAATTCGAGATATTCTTCAAATTCAAGCTTATCCCGGCTATGCCCGTAATCTTTGTTTAGATTGTAGGGTGGATCTGTAACAATCAAATGAATACTCTTGTCCGGCAATTTTTTTAGTTCTTCAATTGCATCTCCGCAAACAGCCATTAGTTTTTTATCCATTTATTTTTCCGGGCCTCTCTGCAAAAATCTTCAAAACTTTTACGGGAACTATGTAAGAATTTCTGGTCAAGCAGCTGGCACATTTCCCAAGTAGTGCGGTACTGATATGTGATATAATGAATATCCTTAATTTGAATTTGACCTGTTCCAAGGGCAGGATTATAATTAATATCCGCATCGCCTATGAACTTTAAATCATAAGCATTGTAATCCACTATTTCCATAATTCCATCAACAAGGCCTGTTGCTTTGTTCCTTTCAGAGTATACCCGATGTTTAATAGACAGAATAATAAACATAAAATCAGGATCATTAACATATGCGGTTCTGATTCTGGAAAACGAAGTGATGTTCGGCCCTTTTCCGCTATTTTGAATATCATCAGCAGTTGCTTTCACATCCACATTGCCTGTAAGTACTCGTCCTGATTTTTTAAATTGCAAAATAATATCTGCCATACCAAGTCGTCCTTGCGCTTCAACATTAATAAGACAGTATTCATTATTATAATTATCCCGAATACCAGCAAATACTTCGCCAGCCCAGGCTTCAATCATAGGACCGGCAATTTTATTTATGTTTTCCAATGGCAGTCCTTTTATCAAGTTAGTATTGATAATAATTTTATCATCACCCACATTTTTTCGTTTAGCAAGAATCTCTTTGATCTGCTTTATAACAAAATCGGAATCCTCTTTGTATGTAACAGACTCCTGTGGGATTTTGAAAATCAAATCTTCGTATGTCATATGTTTTCTCCTTGTATCAAAAGCTCTGCTTTTCTGACTGCTCCCTCCGCCGGTTTTATTTGCCGGATTGGCTCTCATGTTATCGTTCTGCCGCCCCCTTCCCGTGGGCCGCCAGCGGCATCATCAAATGCCGGATCATAATTTCATAAGCCTCCGGTCCATTTCCGGCTTTCAGAGCCTCAAAATACTCCCGATGCTCGTCCACGGTGCCGCCGATTCTTCCCTCCCGGGACAGGGCATCTCTGGAGGTCAGATTAATCAGGTAGAGAAGCCGCTGAAATATCTGATTGAATTCATCGTTGTGCAGATAGTCCACCAAAAGCAGGTGGAACTGATGGTCATAATAGATAAAGCTCTCCAGATTGTCACCTTTTCGCTGGGCTTTCTCCATGCTGTTTAAAGCCGCCTCCAGGCCGCGGATCAGTCTGGCGCCCTTGTCCGTATGAATCTGGGAGGCGATCACGTTTGTACAGAAACCTTCAATGGCGCAGCGGATTTCAATACTGTCTTTCATATCCTTTTCATTCAGCTGGCGGATCATAAAGCCTTTGCTGGGAATGATGGTAATATAGCCATCCTGGCTTAAACATTGCAGCGCTTCCCGCATAGGAGTCCGCGAGATACCGATCTGGGCGGACAGCTTGGTTTCCGAGTGTAACTGTCCCGGCTCCAGATCTCCGGAGAGAATACTGGCTTTGATGGAATCGTATGCCTGTAACTGCAATAAACTTTTTTCTTTCATTAGATAATCCGCACTTTCTATATTGATGTTAATATTATCTTATGCGAAACCCCTCAGCCTGTCAAGGAAATCACCAGGAGTTTCTGGTGATCCCGTTTTATTAAATATGGTTTGACGGGCCGGACAGCCGCTTCTTTAAAACGGTAATAGAAAAAGTGCATAAAAAGGCTGTTAAATTTTTAGCAAAATGGTCCAATTGACAGTATACCGATATACCGGTATACTGGTGTGAGAAATGAGAAACAAACACCAATAACAACCAAAACAGGAGGAAATGAAAATGTGTGTTTACGAAATGGGAAATTTAAGACTGATTGACCTGTCCAAGATTCTGGATCCGGCTACGGAAACCAGAAGATGCCATCTGTTCCGGTTCAATACGGGCGGCCCGATCCCGGATTTCCATACCAACATGGATCTGATGAGTCATCTGGGAACTCACTGCGAGTGCCCCTATCATCACGACGATAACTGGCCGTCAGCAGCGGATCTGCCTCTGACTACCTTCCTGGGCCGCGCCGTCTATGTGGATTTTAAGGAGACTGTGGCAAAGCGGGGCCACATTACCGCGGCAGACCTGGACCGTGAGGCAAAGAAGGTGAAGGAAGGCGATATCGTGATTATTGATTCTTCCTATAAGATTCTGCCTTTCACCGCGGACACCAACACCGATAAGGATCAGCGCCTGTTAGTCGGAGCGGAAAGCGCCCAGTGGTTTAAAGCCCGCAAGGTGAAGGCGGTAGGCTTTGGCGACGGCGTTTCCATCGAGAACTGCAACGAGGACGTGAAGCCCTTCCATGATATTTTAATGGCTGAGAATATTGTATTTCTGGAGGTGTTAAAGAACCTGGATCAGCTTCAAAAGGATGTGTTCTTTATGAGCTACTCTCCCCTTCCCATCAAGGGACTGGATTCCAGCCCGGTTAGGGCCTATGCCATTGAAGGACTTGCAGAGTTTTCCGAGTAACCGGAACTATAAGGAGAGCATATGAGAATCGCTGTGATTGGCGCGGGAGCCATGGGTTCTATTTACGGAGGCCATCTCTCCCAGCGCAATGAAGTTATATTAGTAGATACAAATAAGGCAGTGGTAGATCAAATCAATCAGGAAGGGCTTCTCATTGACGAGGAGGGGACGGCACATGTTTACCATCCTGCCGCTTCCTGCAATACCCTGGGGGAAAAGCCCGCAGATTTAGTGATCCTCTTTGTAAAGGCGCTGTTTTCCAGAAACGCTCTGGAGAACAACCACTCTCTTATCGGACCTGAAACCCACCTGATGACCCTTCAAAACGGAGCGGGCCACGAGGATCTGCTGAGGGAGTTTGTGGATGAGAGCCGGATTGTCATCGGCACTACGGAGGACAACGGCGCGGTGTTGGGGACCGGTCATGTGAGGCATGGAGGCAGCGGCATCACCAATGTGGGGATGCTGGCAGAGGACCGGGGCGGATTTTTAAATACCCTGAAGGAAGTATTTGACTGCTGCGGATTTCAGGTGAAAATTCATGAAAACATCCAAAGCCTGATCTGGGATAAATTGTTTACCAACGTGTCTCTGAGCGCTCTTACCGGGATTCTGCAGGTGGATATGGGGTTTATTGGTACCGATGAATACGCCTGGAAACTGTGCCGTCAGCTGATCCATGAGACGGCCCGGACAGCCGCTGCCTTGGGGCTGGTCTTTGATGAGGAGGAAGCCGCGAAGAAGGTGCTGGAGGTTTCAAGAAACAATCCGAACGGCTGCACCTCCATCCGGGCTGATCTGCGGGACGGACGGCGAACCGAGGTGGACACCATCAGCGGCGCTGTGGTACGGGCCGCTGAGAAATATGGGGTTTCCGTACCCGGACATGAATTTGTGGTGAATCTGGTACACGCCATGGAGGGCAGAAAACAGGAGGAACGGAAATGATTTTTTCATCAATTACACATGGCGACGGGATTGAAAAATATCCTGCCGCGATTCAGACGGCGCTGGAGTATTTAAAGAGCCGGGACTTCACGGCAGTGGAGCCGGGGGTCTATGAGCTTCAGGGCAGAGATATTTACGCTCAGGTTTTTGATGCGGAGACGGTGAAGGCGGAAAATAAGCGGGCGGAGTCCCACGAGAACTATTTGGATGTGCAGTTTTTGGCCTCCGGCAGGGAACGTCTGGGCTTCACCAAGAACACCGGGAATTATAAGGCTGCCGAGCGGATCGTGGAGCGGGATCTGATCTTCTACGAGTCTGTGGAGGACGAGGGCTTTATTGAGTCCCGGCCGGGATGCTTCTGCGTTTTCTTTCCTTCTGACATTCACCGCCCTGAGGTAATATCAGGGGAACCCATGAAGGTTCGCAAGGTGGTCGTGAAGGTCAGTACCGCGCTTTTATAGGAGAAATATGGGAGGTTTTAAGGTATGTTGAAAAAATTATTGTTAGCTGTGGGACTTCTGGGCCTGACGCTGTCTGTGACGGCCTGTGACAGCAGTTCCGGGCAGAAGGTGACGGAAATCCGGGTTGCCTTCAATCAAAATGAGAAGCATCCTCAGTATCTGGCGATGAAAAAGTTTGGGGAGAAATTCGAGGAGGCCACCAATGGCCGCTATCACATGACCATTTATCCCAACGGCGTGCTGGGTGAACAGGGCGCTATGGCGGAATTTATCCGCACAGGGGCATTGCAGATGGCCATTGTGCCCTGCAGCGTTCCGGAGGGTTACGACGCCGACTTTGCCATTGTTGGCGCGCCCTATCTCTATGACAATATCGATCATCTGCAGCGGGCTGCCATGAATGGCACCTTTGACAAGCTGTTCGCATCCACGGAGCAATATAAGTTCCGGGTTCTGACCGTCTACACGGCCGGCGAGCGCAATATCTATGCCAAAAAGCCGATTAACTCCGCAGCTGATTTAAAGGGTATGATTATCCGGGTCAACGACAGCCCCACCTATGTGGAGATGGCGAAGCTGATGGGCGGAAACGGCAGCGTTATGGCCCAGTCTGAGGTGTATACGGCGCTTCAGCAGGGGGTCATCGATGCGGCGGAAAACAGCGAGCTGGTTTACCGGGATTTCAAGCATTATGAGGTGGCTCCCTACTATGCCTACACCCGGCACATTGTCCATCCGGACGTGGTGATTGCCAGCACCGCGTTTTTAGAGTCACTGAGCCCTGAGGACCGGGAGATCTTTGACCGCCTGATTCAGGAATCCACCGAAGAAGAATTCACTACATTTAAGGAAGCAATCGAGGTGGCGAAAACGGATGCCAAGGCAGCGGGCACCCAGTTCTGTTATCCGGACACAGAAGAATTGAGAGAATACTGTATGCCGCTTCTTGACCGGATTGCCGGCCAGTCTGAGATGACGAAGGAAATCTATGAGAATGTAGTTGCTCTGAGGGAGGGGGAAAAGTGATGAAAGCTTTGAAAAATGGGCTGGACCGTTTCCTTGCGGCGGTCTGCGTCATTGATTTTATTGTTATGGTTCTACTTACCACATACCAGGTCGTTGTACGCTATGTATTTAAGAGTCCCAGCAGCGTCAGTGAGGTGCTGGCCCGGTATTGTTTCGTCTGGCTGATTCTTCTGTCCGCCACCTATGTGTTTGGACAGAGAGATCACATCTGCATTACGTTTCTGAAGGATAAACTGACCGGAGGCGCCAGAAGGGCAGTCAACGCGTTTAACGAGATTGTTGTAATTATATTTTCCGCGTTGATCCTGGTCTATGGCGGTTCGGTGATTACCACCATGAACATGCTGCAGTATGACTCAATTTTGAAGATTCCCACCGGCACGATCTATTGCATCATTCCGGTCTGTGGTGTGCTGATTATATTTTACAGCCTGCTTAATCTTTACGGCTGTCTCAAAAAAGAAGAAGGGGGGAAATAAACAATGTCTATCGCAGTTCAGGTTGCCATCGTCATGGTGGTATTGCTGGTATTTTTGCTGGCGGCAGGCGTGCCCATCGGCGTTTCCATCGGGCTTTCCTCGGCAGTTTCCATGATCTGTATGCTGCCCGGAAATGTGGCCTTTGCCACCTCGGCCCAGAGGATTTTCGCAGGGTCCAACTCCTTTTCCCTGATCGCCATCCCGTTTTTTATTCTTGCGGGAAACATTATGAACAATGGGGGCATCGCGCTGCGTCTGGTCAACTGCGCGAAAGTCATCAGCGGGCGGATGCCCGGCGCCCTGGCCCAGTCCAACGTAATCGCTAACATGCTGTTTGGCGCTATCAGCGGCTCCGGCGCGGCTGCGGCTGCGGCTATCGGCAGCACTATGGGGCCGCTGGAGGAGAAGGAAGGCTACGACAAGAACTATTCCGCAGCCGTCAACATTGCGTCCGCTCCGGTGGGAATGTTGATTCCCCCCAGCAATACGATGATCGTGTATTCTACGGTGGCGGGCAGCGTATCCATCTCCGCCCTGTTCATGGCCGGCTATGTTCCTGGTATTATCTGGGGGCTGGGCATTATTATTCTGGCTACGATTTCAGCCAAGAAGCTGGGTTACCACGGTGAGGCAAAAATTTCAGCCGGAATTATTTTAAAAACACTGTGGCAGGCAGTGCCAAGCCTTCTCATGATCGTTATTGTTATCGGGGGGATTCTCAAGGGCGTGTTTACCGCAACGGAAGGTTCCGCAGTCGCGGTCGTTTACGCCACCGGACTGTCTCTGTTTTACCGCTCAATCAGGTGGAAGGACATCCCAGGCATTGTGCTGGCTTCCGCCAAGATTACCGGAACCATTACCTTCATGATCGGTCTTTCCTCGATTATGTCCTGGGCTATGGCCTTTACCGGAATTCCGGATATGGTGGCGCAGGCGGTTCTGAGTGTGACGGACAACCGGATTCTGATCTTCCTGCTGATTAACATTATCCTGCTGTTTGTGGGTACCTTTATGGACCCCACTCCGGCGATCCTGATTTTTACTCCGATTTTCCTTCCCATCTGTCTCAGCCTGGGAATGAACGCGGTACAGTTCGGAATTGTACTCTGTTACAACCTTTCTGTGGGAACCATCACTCCCCCGGTAGGGACAATTCTTTTCACCGGCTGCAAGGTAGGCGGGGTAACCATCGAGAGTGTCATCCGGCATCTGCTGCCGTATTTCGCAGTGATTATCATCGGCCTGCTGCTGGTAACCTACGTCCCGGCATTGTCTCTGGCGCTGCCTTCAGCCTTGGGTCTGCTTTAATATTAACGCCATACAGAATTTAAAAAGACGGTTGAAAGCAATTTTTCAGCCGTCTTTTTCTTGTCAGACTGCTTTTCCGGCAAATAAAGTCCCCACCCTGCCGCCCTCTCCGATGAACCATTTATGAGCAGATTCCACCATTATGGCAATGGTGGAAAGCGGTCCTGACATCCGTGTTCTGCGGGAAATAATTATGGAAGCGGGTTCCTTACCGGATTGCCGTGAAGGAATTGGATATTCCGGTTTACTTTTGCCGCGGCGCAAAAATGCCGGTTTCCGGGAGCGTAAAGCCCTTGCCCAGGGAAATCGGCATTTCTTTCTGTGACGAAACTTATGACTGAATCAGTGACTGGATGGCGTAGCGGGAAATCTTGATGATGGTACTCTTGGCGATCTCAACATTTACCGTGTCGGCCTCGATTCCCACCACGCGCCCGTAAATGCCTCCTCCGAACAGGATCTGGCTGCCAATGCGCAGCTCGGTATGTACTTTGCCAAGTTCTTCCCGGCGCTTTCTCACATTCTTCGCTGAGACAAAGGCCAGGACCAGACCCACAACGCCTGCAATCACCACCAGCGTTACGCAGGTCCAGAGAATCACTTCCCAGTTAATTCCCATAATCAGATCCCACCTTCTTCTTCATTGTCTTCATGATCCTTCTGCTCAAACCGGACAATGTAATTCTTACCGGCCGCAATTAGAGCGTTTGCCATGTCCAGGGGACTGGTATAGGCTGCCATTGAGACAAATCCCTCCACCAGCATGGAGAGATTGGTTCCCGCAACCACCTCGATTGCCTGATCCGGTCTGGCAGCCATGCACTCCACAGCTGATTTAAAGGGAGATCCTCCCGCCAGGTCTGCCAGCACCAGAACTCCGTCACAGTTTTTCAACCGGTCCAGAGCTTTGTTTATATTATCAGCCAGAATCTCAGTGGAATGGTCTGACTCAAAATCTACAAAAGCGAGATTGTCCGCATTTCCGGCGATCAGCTGCAGCGCCGAGTTTAAACCGGTGGCAAAATGTCCATGTCCGGTCACTAATAATCCTACCATTTGTCTGTCCTCCTATTTCATCTTATATGGATATAAGGTAACACCTTTTACAACACGGTTTACTTCTCCGGTAGGACAGGGATTGTCCGGTGAAATTCCAAGAGATATGGACTTTAACGCAGCCATAGTCTGTCCGAACATTACGAAGTCAAGTCCCAGCAGAACATTCTCCAGAGCCGCCCCAAGCTTCATCTCCACTGTATAATCCACCAAACCCTTCAGAGCCTCACAGGGGGTGTTGACCACTGCCGCAATCCGGTTTTTCTTTCTCTCTCCGCTCATTTCCTTAATCAGATCGATCTCGTACTGGCGTTTGTAGAGATCATCGCTGATGTAAACAACAGTCAGGGTCCTGTCGTCAATGATGGACTTAGGGCCATGGCGGAAACCCAGGGGGGAATCATACATAGTAGACACCTTCCCCGCCGTAAGCTCCAGCATTTTCAGCGCAGTCTCCTGGGCAACACCCTTTAAGGCTACATTTCCCAGATACACAATGCGGTTGAAATCAAATTCATTCACGATCTTCTGTACGGAGGTCCAGGTATTGCCGAGAAACTCCACACCTCCCCGGCACACAGTCTCAACCTGCCCGGTAATCTCGTCCAGGCGGTCCAGGTTGAAAGCCAGGTAGGTGGCCAGATACATATTCGAGTAGCTGGAGGTCATGGCGAAGGACTGGTCGTTTGTCTCCGGGGTCAGATTCAGAGCGAAACAATTTTCGCGGTCCTTAGCTATCCTGGAAAGGGTTCCTTCATGGTTGCAGGTTACAAACAGGTGGTACAGATTCCGGCAGACAGCCTCCGCTGCCTCCACAGCACCCAGGGACTCCGGGGAGTTGCCGGAACGTCCAAAGCTTACCAGCAGTGTCTTCTTCGTGTGGGAAAGCAGGTCCTCCGGGGACGGCACAATATCGGTGGTCGCATAGGATTTTACTTTATATCCATACTTTTTATTCAAAGCATGGTACAGTGAATTGCCTACAAATTCGCTGGTTCCCGCTCCGGTCAGCACGACATCAAAATCATCTGCCAGCAATACCTGATTTAAAAATGCCTGAAGCCGGTCCTTGCAGCCGGCGAGCTGAGCGCAGGTTTTTTTCCAGGTGGACGGCTGCTGATAAATTTCATTCAAAGTAAATACGGATGAGGTTTCCTGCATTTTTTTCTCTGAGATGTTAAAAATATCCATTTCTTTTGCCCCCTATAATCATATTTTTGATAATTTTATTATAGCTCACAGGGTCTGAAAAAGACAATACGGCAACTAAAACATATAATGAATGGCTTAAAAAATGCAAATTCATTTTATTTCCCGGTGTTATAATAGAAACTAGAAAAATAAACAGGAGGGATATATCTATGGTGATTCAAAGCAAAAAAGTCTGGATCGCAGACCAGTTCACAGCCGCCGCCATTGAAATCTCGGGCGGAACGATTGCCGGTATTTTTCCTTATGGAAGCAGGCCCGCGGATATGGATTACGGCGATCTGCGCATCGTGCCTGGCTTTCTGGACATCCACTGTCATGGCGCTTATGGATTTGATACCAATGATGCCGGGGAGGAGGGTCTGAGAAACTGGACCAAAAACATTGTCGGGGAAGGCGTTACCGCCCTTCTAGCCACCACCATTACCCAGAGTGTCCAGGTGCTGACCGGGGCCGTGGCCAATGTGGCGAAGGTGATGGAGGATGGCTATGAGGGGGCCGAGATTCTGGGAATTCATTTTGAGGGACCATATCTGGATATGGTCTACAAGGGCGCTCAGCCGGAGCAGTACATTGTCAAGCCTGCCATTGAACAATTTAAGCACTACCAGGAAGCCGCTAAGGGCAATATCCGTTATATTACTCTGGCTACAGAGACGGACGACGACTTCGCCCTGACCCGGTATCTGGCGGACAGCGGCGTGGTTGTCAGCATCGGACATTCGGCCGCCACCTATGAACAGGCCCTTATGGCCTACGCCAACGGGGCCAGCTCCATGACCCACGTATACAACGGCATGACACCGTTTAATCACAGGGCTAACGGTCTGGTGGGGGCCGCTTACCGCTTCCGCACTATGTACGGGGAGATTATCTGCGACGGGAACCACTCAACCACAGCAGCGCTGAATAATTACTTTATGTCCAAAGGGCCGGATTACTCGATTATGATCTCCGATGCGCTGATGGCTAAAGGGTCGCCGGTGGGAAGCCGATATATTTTCGGGGGCAACGAGATCGAGATTTATCCCGACGGAAGCGCTCACTTAACCTCCACAGGAGGTCTCGCAGGCTCCACGCTGAGGCTGAATGAAGGGCTGCGGATTCTGGTTGAGGAGGCTATGGTGCCATTTAACTACGCTATCAACGCGTGTACCATCAACCCGGCCCGCTGCCTGGGAATTGAAAACCGCAAGGGTCAGATCCGGACAGGCCTGGATGCGGATCTGGTTGTGCTGGGACCCGATTATCAGGTGCGCCAGACTTACTGCCGGGGTCAAGCCCAGCTGTAACATACAACCCATCACTGCTAATAACGGCAGCCGGTAATGTCGAGACGGGCTGCCGTTCCACTTACTCTTACAGGAGGAATTATATTATGAAGCATCCCATTCAGCAAATGATGGAAAACCGCCGGAAAGGCATAAAATGCGGAATTCCGTCCTACTGCAGCGCCAATGAGCTGGTGCTGGAAACCGCGCTGCGGCGCGCGAAAGAACAGAACACCCCTGTTCTGATTGAAGCTACAGCCAATCAGGTAAACCAGTATGGCGGCTACACCGGCATGGTTCCGCAGGATTTTTACCAGATGGTACTTAACATGGCGCAGGATATCGGCCTCCCGGAACAGCAGGTGATTCTGGCCGGCGACCACTTAGGTCCGCTGACGTGGCAGAATCTGCCGGAGAAAGCGGCTATGGAAAAGTCTGTCGAACTTGTATATCAATATGCCCGGGCCGGTTTTACCAAGCTCCACTTAGACACCAGTATGAAGGTAACGGACGACGGCGAAGGGCTTTTGTCTACGGAAACCATTGCCCGCAGAGGCGCCCAGCTATATAAAGCGGCGATGAAGGGCTATGGGGAGTTGAGGGCAGAAAAACCGGAGGCTGTCCGCCCCGTGTTTGTTATCGGAAGCGAAGTACCGATTCCCGGCGGCGCCCAGGAGGCGGAGGATACTCTGGCAGTTACCAGTCCTGACTCTTTCCGCGACACAGTGGCAACGTATAAACGGGTGTTTTCAGAATCCGGCGTGGGGGATGGCTGGAATGACGTGGTAGCTGTGGTTGTCCAGCCCGGTGTGGAGTTTGGCGACGATCAGGTGTTTCTGTACGATCACCGGGCGGCAGCCGGGCTGTGCGCGGCTTTGAAAGAATTCCCGGAGGTCTGTTTTGAGGGCCATTCCACTGACTATCAGAGCGCCCGGTGTCTGAAAGAGATGGTGGAGGACGGCATTGCCATTTTAAAGGTTGGGCCGGCGCTGACCTATGGGCTGCGCGAAGCCCTGTTCGCAATGAGTTTTATAGAGAGAGAGCTGGTTCCTGAGAAGAAGCGGGCCAACCTGATTGAAACATTGGAGAAGGTGATGCTGGGCAGCCCGGACAACTGGAAAAAGCATTACCATGGGGACGAACAACAGCTTGCCATCGCGAGAAGATACAGCTTTTCGGACCGCTGCCGTTACTACATCGGCCAGCCGGAAGTGGTGGAGGCTATGAACAGGCTGTTCGCCAATCTGAGGGAATATCCGGTTCCCATGAACATGCTTCACCAGTTTATGCCGGTTTCCTATTTAAAGGTAAGGGATGGTCTTCTGCCTCTGGACCCGAAGGAGCTGGCTATGGACGGAGTGGCAAACTTTATGGCGGATTATGAGTATGCGGTAACGCTTTAAAATCAGTAACCGGTCTGTATCTGCCTTTGCCAGGAAGCAGTCATTTTAGCAGAGGGGACGGTGCGGTCATTGGAACGCATGCGGTCGTCACAAAAAATGTTCCGCCTTACACAATCGCAGGCGGCGTTCCGGCAAATCCAATAAAAAAGCTCTTTTCAGATGAAATAGTTATGTCTCTGCCTGAAATGAGGTGCGGGACTGGTCTAAGGAATGCATTACCGAAAATATCAGTGCAATTCAATCGGGCAATCTTAAATGCTTAAGTCAAAGGGCAAGACCTAAGAAAACGGCTTTGCCCTTTGGTAACCAATCGCATAGCTTATATGGGTTTTTGAGTTTACACCAAACTTGAAACGTTCTCGCCAGTTTCTATTCTCAGGCCTTCCCGGCGCAGTTGCAGACCTCAATCTTGTGCGCCACAAGTTTCTTTACAGATTCCTTACCGGCCGCTCCATACTTTTTCGGATCAAATACATCCGGGTTGGCAGCCAGGTATTCCTTGACGCCTCTGCTGTACGCATCCCTCAGCTCGGTCGCGAAATTGACCTTGCAGATACCAAGACCGGTAGCTTTCTTTACATCCCCATCCGGGATACCTGAAGCGCCATGCAGAACGATGGGAATGGTTACGCGTTTTTTGGTCTCCTCCAGGATATCAAATTTAAGCTGGGGAACTCCCTTATAGAAGCCATGAGCGTTTCCGATTCCAACCGCCAGGGAATCTACCTGGGTCAGCCTCGCAAACTCCTCCGCCTCCACAGGATCCGTATAGGTTTTCTCATTTTCACTTACAGAATGATTATCCTCCTTGCCTCCTACGGTTCCCAGCTCCGCCTCAACCGGAATTCCCATAGCGTGAGCCATCTTTACCACCGCTGAAGAAATTTCAACATTGTCCCGGAATTTCTCTTTAGAGCCGTCGATCATGATGGATGTATAACCAGCCTTTATGGCTCTCGCCGCCAGCTCAAAGCTGTTTCCGTGATCCAGGTGCAGGGCTACCGGAACCGCGGCCTTCTCCGCTTCAGCCGCCACCATAGCGCTGAACATTTCCGGGGAGGCATAGTTAAGCGTACCCGGTGTTGTCTGAATAATTACCGGGGATTTCGATTCCTCTGCCGCCTCGATTACCGCCTGCACCATTTCCATATTCTCCGCGTTGAAAGCGCCTACCGCATATCCTTCTCTCTGTGCCTTTAACAGCATTTCCTTCGTTGTTACAAGTGACATGTTTTTACCTCCATCTGTGATAATATGTATCGCGAATCAAACCGTTTCGCCTGTTTTCGCTGCTACGCTTATTATCGTATTGTTTCCCTGATCTTGTCAATATATTTTTCGCTATGAAAGTTGCACTATTGTCCCAATATTCCACTTTATTATCAAATGCAGGCCTTTAACCATTCAAAACAGAGGCACAGCCTACATTGGCTTTCGATTTTTATTAAGATGCTCAACCATCCACACAATACGTTTTTCACGCCCCGCATCTGTCTTTGCGTCAAGATATGCCTTGGTATATGTTTTCTTTACCGATAAGGACATAGCCATAAAATTGCTGTAAGCAGGCTCGTATTCCTTCAATATGGCAGACAACGAATTAATTTGTTCCCCTGCTACCGTTGGAGATTTTGGCGCAGCCCACTGTCCGTTTTGCCTGGCTTCTTCAATTTTCTGTCTCCCATAATCAGTCATAACTCCCTGCTTTTCAAGTTTTTCAACCAACGCCTTGTTTTTCTCCGACCATTTGCTATTCTCTCTGCGTAAGGAAAAATACTTTTTGTAGGTCTTATCATCAATGCTTTGCATTTGCCCGTCAATCCATCCGAAACAAAGCGCTTCTTCCAGCGCCTCGCTGGCCTTTATGGTTTGTGGGCCTCCTGATTTACCGAAAAGCAGCCAAGCGCCAGCATTTGACAGGCAATTGTCAAACAGCCACTTTCTAAAGTTCTCCCTGTTGGAAAACTCCATCATTTCATTCAAAGTACAGCTCTCCTTTCTTACGACAAATCCGGGTGTCAAAGATACAGGACTCATGGCTCCAATTCATTCCCGCTGTACACCTTGTCCTCCGCCACGTCCGAGCCGCGGTCATCCACCCGGTAAACATCACGGCGCTCATTCATCGCAGCGGCCAGACGTTCCACACGCCCCCGCAGAGCGGCGCAGAGAGCGCTGCAACGGGCCTCGTCAATAAAGAGGAAATCCCGTGTCAGCTCCCGCAGATCTTCGTCGATACCGGCCAGCGCGTTGAGGTCAAGCCAGTCAAAGCCCGACACCAGCTTGATCTGCTCGTCGTGGGTGGTTTTAAACGGCTTGCTGGGCGCCTTTGCTCCGGCGCGAATCATCGCCTGCGGTTTATCGAACCAGAGGGAAGTGCCGCTGTCGTAGACCGGCGCGGCGCCTATCCATTCCAGCGTGTCTGCGTTTCGGATGGCTCCAAAGTTGTTCTGGTGCCTGTCCTCGTTGACGATCAGGTAGTCCGGCACCAGCATACGGTCGAGAGCGTCCCTCACGCCGGGGATACCCAGCGCCTCACAGCAATCCAAATAATGCCGATAGACGGAAACATGGTTGGGCTTTGCCCTTGTCTGCATGATATACCACGCCGTCACCAGCTCCGTGTCCGGCGTAATAAAGTCCACACACACACTGTACGGGTAATCCTCCCGCGCGGTCAGCGAGTAGGGAACATGAGGAATGTTCAACCGCTCCATAATACGGCTTGCCAGCACCTCGTTGTACGGTTCCTGCCGGGTCGCGCGGCTGCCGCCTTTAAGCAGACAGCATTTTCCGTCGATGACCGCCCACTTTTTCTTCAGCCAGCCGTCCGTGGTGATGTCCGGCGACATCAGGCTGACCGTCTCGCCGCCGGATGGATGGCCAAACAGGATATTACCCACGTCCTCGGAAAAAGAATTTTCAAAAAAATTGACTTCATGCCATGACACATTCTGACCGGCGGGGCAGAGCCAATACTGATCCGACAGGGAAAGCCTCAGACATTTTTCCAAAAGGGCCTGTGGGGACGCAATACGCAATTCCTCCAGCGCCTGGCGCAGACCGGCGCGGCCGGTATCGTCCGTCCACACCACCATTCGTTCAGGGCGGTGCGGGCGATTTTCGTTTTCTTTACCGCAATTTCCACCGGCACATGGGCGGGGGCGTACACCTCGCCAATGGCGCATATGGAGGAGGCGGCGCTGTCAAGCGCGATTTGAGCCACAGGGGTTTCTCTGTGCATGGGGATAAAGTCTCTATTCTCCGCCATTTTTTATCTCCAATCTTTTCTATCATTTTACCAAATCAGAAAGGGTAAAACAGGCGGTTTGTCCGGCATATCTTCCAATTGGTTGATACAGCCCTACCCAATCAGAAAATACATTGCGCTATGCTCTCCGGAGGGCTCTAAATCCAGTTCCAGCAGGGCGGCACAGAAATGATATTGTATAAATAAAGCAGACACTCTATCCTCAAAGATTTAGAATATAATCACGCGGACAAGGTGAGAGCAAAATTGGCAGAAAGCAGGCAATACGATCAGAAATACAAAGTACAGAGAGTCAAACTTGCAAAAGAAGCAGGGCAAGCGAACGCTGTTTTGATTCCGGAGTTATCGCAACGCAATCAGCCGGTATGACATTCAGTAAAGTATGAACCATGCGGGTGGGCGCTGCCACGATAATGACCGCTGTGAAAGCATGTGGGCCAGAATGAAAACGGAATTTAGGTTACAAAATCCTTGCAGAAAAATATTATAATCCTTTCATCTGAGGAGAGTGTATGAAAATTTTTCTGTAAATAGGTATTAGCAAAAGGTCTTCTATGATAAAATAAAAAATCATAGGAGGCCTTTTATTATGGCAAGAGAAAAGAAACCGGTACACCAGGTACAAATGACAGAAGGAAAACGCAGCATCATCCAGCAGCTCCTGCAGGAATACGACATCCAATCTGCAGAGGATATCCAGTCTGCACTCAAGGACCTGCTTGGCGGCACAATCAAAGAAATGATGGAAGCAGAGATGGATGAGCATTTGGGCTATGAAAAGTCGGAACGTTCTGACAGCGATGATTACCGTAACGGCTATAAAGCCAAACGAATCAACAGCAGCTACGGCAGCATGGACATCAAGGTCCCCCAGGACCGCAAGTCTACTTTCGAGCCACAGGTAGTCAAAAAGCGTCAAAAGGATATCTCCGATATCGACCAGAAAATCATATCTATGTATGCTAAGGGCATGACCACCCGGCAGATTTCTGATACACTGGAGGATATCTATGGGTTTAAAGCCTCCGAAGGCTTTATTTCCGATGTCACAGATAAAATCATGCCACAGATAGAGGACTGGCAGAACCGGCCGCTCTCAGAAGTCTATCCGGTTCTGTTCATTGATGCAATCCATTACTCCGTCCGCGACAATGGCATCATCCGCAAGCTTGCGGCCTATGTGGTCCTTGGTATTAATCAGGATGGGCGCAAGGAAGTCCTAACAATCGAGATTGGCGAAAATGAAAGCTCTAAATACTGGCTGTCTGTTTTAAACAGCCTAAAAAACCGAGGGGTAAAAGACATTCTAATCCTCTGTGCTGATGGCTGACCGGTATCAAGGAAGCAATCACGGCAGCGTATCCCAAGACCGAATACCAGCGCTGTATCGTGCATCAGGTGCGTAATACGATGAAATATGTATCAGACAAGGACAGGAAGCCATTCTGTGCGGACCTTAAGACAATCTATCAGGCAGCAACCGAGGAAAAAGCCCTGGATGTCCTGGAACGGGTCACTGAAAAATGGAGCGAAAAATATCCTAATTCCATGAGGAGCCGGAAACAGAACTGGGATGCCATTTCCCCGATTTTCAAGTTTTCCACAGCGGTCAGGAAGGTCATTTATACCACCAACGCCATTGAGAGCCTGAACGCCGCATATCGTAAGCTAAACCGGCAGAGAAGCGTGTTTCCAAGCGATACGGCGTTGTTGAAGGCATTGTACCTGTCTACGTTTGAGGCCACAAAGAAATGGTCCATGCCAATCCGAAATTGGGGTCAGATTTATGGTGAGCTGAGCATCATGTATGAAGGGCGTCTGCCCGAATAGGCCAATCAACACTATTTTTTACAGGCGGATTTTTCGCCTGCTCTTGACATGCAACTGTAGTTACTGTTATATATAAAGCAAGGGCTGAAAGCCCAACAAAGAACTTTCAGCCCAGTTATTATCATAGAAGATCAGCATTTACAGACTTTTCTTCACACACTCGAAAACAGCAAGTCAGCATACGAAAAATTTGTTCCATTTAATTTGTACTTTTTCTTGACATAGGACCACCCCTGTTTTTTGAATAACTTTTCTGCCATTTTCAGAAAATCTTATGCCTGAAAAGAAGAACGGAACCGCCAGAATGCACGATTTTACGGCGTTTCCGGGCTTTTGGAGAAGAAAAAGCGTGATTCAACCCACACATTCAACACAGCCGCAGCCTTTTTTTCAAAAATACGGCGAATTTCCCCCAGACGCTGATGCATCTATAGAGCTTCCGCTTTCTTCTACCCCTGTGACGTGCCGTGACCACCCGTGTGCCCCTTTTTAGCCCCGTCTCGGAAAGATGTACCATAACGCAGGTATTTCGGATCGTTGAGGCGGTTTGGCGAGAGGGGTTTTTCTCCAAAAAAAGCAAAAAACTCAGGGTCGAAAAGTGTGCAGGTTAAAGTCTGGGTGGCTTTTCGCCACCCAGACGGGGGACATCGCCCGGCAAAACCGGGCGGGAAAATCTATCTAGTATATTCTTCATTGATAACAACCATTTCATTTAAGTCTATATCATATATAATACCTAATTCATAATATGCTCTTAATAAATAATTAGATATTTTTTCTATATCATAATAACCCCTTGGAATTTTCACTTTAACTATGTCATTGATTCTCCATAACTCATTTCCAAAATAATCATAAGCAATAATATTATTGGGTATTTCTTTCCTTTCTCGTAATAAAATCACAAAAAGGCCATCATACTCAACCATTTTTTTTATTGCAATGGCAAAACATATTCTTTTGCCATTTACTTCAAGTTCTTTTTCATTAATTTGAGTCATACTATTTTAATTTCCTTCCTAATTTAGTGGTTGAATATCGGTAAACCAATCATCATCTAGCAAAGCATCTTTGATAGCATATTGAGCATCTCCCCCAATAGTTCCCCAATTTTCTTGAGGACCAACTATACCAACCTCCAATGGAGTTCCTGGTGGAATATGTGGATATACCACTTTGTCTGGTACTTGAGGCAAGGCATACTTTTCTGCTATTTCTGTTGCAGTTAAACCTTCAATATCCTCTGCCCTTAATATAAATGGACTTTTAGGATTATTCACTCCTTCTTTAAATACCCTTGCATATTTAAAATCTCCTGCCTCTACTTTAAAAGCGTTTGTATTTTCTGCTACAGGAGGCAAATTATATCCCATGTCAGCCCAATCAGCATTAGCTGCCAAAGCTGATTCGGTTTTTATTATTATGTATCCATTTGCTTTCAATTGCGCCTCCAATTCTTCACATGCTTTTATATAATCAGTGTTAAGTGCACCTTCTTTCACTTTCATCCAGTTACTATACTTAACTCCATCAGCCTCTGGCATTTCTCCAAACGCAGAATATTTTCCTCCCTGTGGTGCTTCACTTCCCCCCTTGGCAAAGACACGGAACCCTCATGACTTTTACGCCTTTTCCATCCCCCCTTTTTGGAAAAAGCGCTCTGCCCCAGTGAATCCGGCAGTTTTTATCCTTTACAGCTTAAAACAGAAAAAGAACAAGGGCGTTCCCTTTCTGCTGTGTTTCTTTCCATTATAAACGTTCCGATCCCCGGTTTCAAACAGTTTCTTCCTCTGTTCTTCTCTCCGGTTCCCGGTATTCGGTGTGGTTCTTTAACATTCCGTACACGATATTTACCAGACGCCTCGCAATGCAGATCAGCGCCTGCTGTTTATTCTTTCCCTCATCCTGTTTTTTCTGGAAATATTCCCGGAATACCGGATGCCTTGCCGTTTGGCTGGGCGATACCTGAACCATCTGGATCGCAAGAAAATAGAAGATCGCCTGCAGCCTCCTGTTTCCCTGTTTGGGACACATATCCTTCCCTTTTCCTGCCGATGAGAAATTCACAGGCGCGATCCCGGCGAATTTTGCAAGCTTATCAGCGTTATTGAACCGCTCAATGTTCCCGATCTCCGAAAGCATGTTTGCCGCCGTAACGGTGTCGATTCCCGGCATGGTCATCAGGGTACACTCAAAATAAGGGGGCAGGTTTTTTACCTCTTCCCCGATTTCTCTCATCTGTTCTCCATAGTGCTGCAAATCCTTCACCAGTCCTCGGGTGATGACGTCCCGGCTCTCCTGGCAGTCTCTCAGGGGTTCCCCGTCTGTTCTCACCAGTTCCAGTATCTTCTCTGCCTTTTTTATGGAGCAGTTATTATGGCTCACCGGGCGCAGCTCTCCCGCCAGTTCCTCCGCTGTCTTTCCACGCAGATGAATGGGGATGGGTACTGTCCATAGAAATATAAAGCTGTTGGGCGGCCGATATCCTCAAAATACTTTTTGTAGCTTGGATAAGCCATGCACAGCTGTTCATGAAGCTGATTTTTCAATCTCTGCTGATGGACATTGATGTTTTCTCTCCGGTTCATCAGCTGGCTCAGTGTCCAGTATTTATCATCCGGGATTGCGTCCGGCAGTTTGTCCAGCATGTTAATCAGCACCAATGCCACGGCTTCCGCATCGCAGCTGTCGTTCTTCTGATACATGGGAACGCTTTTTCTCTGGGCGTAGGACAGGGCGGTGTTCACATCCTTGACCAGGCAGCCTTTCTCTATCAGCCACACCGCCAGGGCGCGGCCATAGCCGTAGGCGTTCTCCAACCCATAGACGGGCGTCTTTTCCTCTGTTACAAACCGGCTGACTTTCCTTGTCAGCTTGTGAAATTCCGCCGGTTTATTCTCGATTGTGATTTCTCCCAGCTTTTGGTTCCAACAATCCAACAGAACTGCCGTGTGGGTTTCCTTATGAAGGTCGATCCCAACATAAATGATGTTCTCCTTCCTCAACTCCCATCCTTCCTTTTTGTCCTGTCTACGTCTTTAGTCACAAAAGCGCCGGCAACCCGGGCTGATAAGCGTTATGCGCCGATTTACGCCATGTGGCTACGGCCATCGCAAGGGGGGACAAGCCTATTCGTTCCCTAACCTCAGACTTTCACAGGTTATTCCTCCCGGGGATCTCTCCTTCCGGAAGTGTGTCGTATGTTACCTCTGGCGGCGGGCGGATTCAAGTCTTTTTCCGGATGTTTTTTCGATTTGTGTAAGGTGCTTTAAAACTCAGACTGCGCTTTGTTGCTTTGTGGTATCGACTCCGCACGGGTATTCTGGTATTCTCTGTGGCAAAGGAGGTGAACGCCAATGAGCGAACAGGAATGGCTGGACATGATGATTCTGGAGCGGGTTCAGCACCATTTTGAACATCTGCCGATGGACTTCACGGAAAAGGAGCGGGAGAAAGAACGGCAGACAGAGAAGCAGGCCGAGGCAATCCTGAACTGGCTGACGAAGCAGGAAGCGGACATCATAGAGCAGTATATCGACTCCATCACGGATCACACTGCTCTGAATGAACCGTTTTTGTATATCAGTGGTTTCAAGGATGGCATCCGGGTCATGAAATTTATCAACGGCATGTGTCCGGTTCTTTTTTTGCGATACTGTTCGGGAAATAAGGATTGGTGTGTTTTCATTCCCCCCTAACCCCCCTCTTAGGCGCCATTTTACCATGGAAACGCTGATGCCGTCAATTTCGATTTTCCTGCTGTTTTCTTACTGAACTCTTACGGAAACGTTCTGTTCGGAAGATCCTCTGTTCTTTTCCTATTCTTTTTCCGGGTGGCTTGGCGGCACCCAGCTTTTGCAGTTTTGTGAATTTTGGCACCCAGCCACTCGGTTTTTCCGCATATAGGACGAAAAATCCGGGTGGCAGCCGCCCAAAATTGTTATGCCAAAGGCCCTTGCTTTTTGAATAACTTTTCTGCCATTTTCAGAAAATCTTATGCCTGAAAAGAAGAACGGAACCGTCAGAATGCACGATTTTACGGCGTTTGCGGGATTTTGGAGAAGAAAAAGCGTGATTCAACCCACACATCCAACACAGCCGCAGCCTTTTTTTCAAAAATACGGCGAATTTCCCCCAGACGCTGATGCATCATAGAGCTTCCGCTTTCTTCTGCCCCTGTGACGCGCCGTGACCGCCCGTGTGCCCCTTTTTAGCCCCGTCTCGGAAAGATGTACCATAACGCAGGTATTTCGGATCGTTGGGGCGATTTGGCGAGAGGACTTTTTCTTCAAAAAACGCAAAATACTCAGGGTCGAAAAGAGAGCGGGTTAAAGAGTTTATGCCATAGGGCGGCATAAACTCGGGGACATCGCCCGGCAAAGCCGGGCGAAAAATATCCAATAAATCTTTTATTCTATTCCATCTCAATATCATCAAAATTAATTAGAGATGAATCAATAATTTTCCACTCATTTTGTTTCATACTTTTTATAAATTCAGGCTCTAATATAATATGGTATTTTTTTACATAATAAGGTAAATCTCCTGGCCATAACCACATCCCATCAGTAAGCATATCCGGACAGCCAGCAATTCCATTATTAGGTTCTATAATATCATTTACTACCCCTCCACATGCAGCTAAAACTATTCCCTCCCTCAAATAATTTACTACTTTTTCTTCATCATCATTCCCTTTTTTTTGAATACATTCAAAAATTGATGGGTCATTTTTTTTACCATGTAGCATCTCTCTATAAAATCCTTGCCGTTTTAACTTCATATTATTGTCTCCATTCTTTAATGTTTCCCTGGTAAAAAGGTATTCCAGTGTCCCGTATTAGTAAATGAGTCTGGACCAATTGTTAACTTTCCATTTGAAAAAGCCCATATAGTATCTGATGGTGCCATAACTTCCACCCCCATTTTATTTGCTAAATTTTGGGCAAGCCCTGTGGGGGAAGATCCTGTACCACAAGACAAGAGACGTATGGATCCCCCTGTATAGCCAGCATCTTGCCTCAAAAAATTAGCTAATGAACGCTGATCCAAATAAACCCACTCCCCGTTATGCATTACTCCTACTTGGTTTTGGGGGGGCCCATGAATGATAATATCTGTATAGCCATCGACAGGAGCCGCTTTTGAAGCATACTTTCCAAAAGTTTCTCCTTCTCCTTTTCCAATTAGCTTTGATGTTCCTGGTACCGCTTCACTTCCCCCCTTGGCAAAGACACGGAACCCTCATAACTTTTACGCCTTTTCCATCCCTCTTTTTGGAAAAAGCACTTTACCTCCAGTGAATCCGGCAGTTTTTATCTTTACAGCTTAAAACAGAAAAAGAATAAGGGCATTCCCTTTCTGCTGTGTTTCTTTCCATTATAAACGTTCCGATTCCCGGTTTCAAACAGTTTCTTCCTCTGTTCTTCTCTCCGGTTCCCGGTATTCGGTGTGGTTCTTTAACATTCCGTACACGATATTTACCAGACGCCTCGCAATGCAGATCAGCGCCTGCTGTTTATTCTTTCCCTCATCCTGTTTCTTCTGGAAATATTCCCGGAATACCGGATGCCTTGCCGTTTGGCTGGGCGATACCTGCACCATCTGGATCGCAAGAAAATAGAAGATCGCCTGAAGCCTCCGGTTTCCCTGTTTGGGACACATATCCTTCCCTTTTCCTGCCGATGAGAAATTCACAGGCGCAATCCCGGCGAACTTTGCAAGCTTATTAGCATTATGGAACCGCTCAATGTTCCCGATCTCCGAAAGCATGTTTGCCGCTGTAACGGTGTCGATTCCCGGCATGGTCATCAGGGTACACTCAAAATAAGGGAGCAGGTTTTTTGCATCTTCCCCGATTTCTCTCATCTGTTCTCCATAGTGCTGTAAATCTTTTACCAGTCCTCGGGTGATAACGTCCCGGCTTTCCTGGCAGTCTCTCAAGGTTTCCCCGTCTGTTCTCACCAGTTCCAATATCTTTTCCGCTTTTTTGACCGAACAGTTATTGTGGCTCACCGGGCGCAGCTCTCCCACCAGTTCCTCCGCTGTCTTTCCACGCAGATGAACGGGGGATGGGTACTTTCCATAGAAATATAAAGCCGTTGGGCGGCCGATATCCTCAAAGAACTTTTTGTAGCTGGTATAAGCCATGCACAATTGTTCATGAAGCTGATTCTTTAATCTCTGCTGATGGACGTTGATGTTTTCTCTCCGGTTCATCAGCTGGCTCAGTGTCCAGTATTTATCATCCGGAATGGCATCCGGCAGCCGGTCCAGCATATTGATCAGCACCAATGCCACTGCCTCCGCATCGTAGCTGTCGTTCTTCTGGTACATCGGGACGCTTTTTCTCTGGGCGTAAGACAGAGCGGTATTTACATCCTTTACGATGTTTCCTTTCTCTATCAGCCACACCGCTAATGCGCGGTCATAGCCGTAAGCGTTCTCCAATCCATAGACGGGAGTCTTTTCTTCTGTTACAAATCTTCTGACTTTTCTCGTCAGCTTATGAAACTCCGCCGGTTTATTCTCGATTGTGATTTCTCCCAGTTTCTGATTCCAACAGTCCAACAGGACTGCCGTGTGGGTTTCCTTATGCAGGTCGATCCCCACATAAATGATGTTCTCTTTTCTCAACGACATCCTTTCTTTTATCCTGTATCCATCTTCAGTCACAAAAGCGCCGGCAACCCGGGCTGATAAGCGTTATACGCCGATTTACGCCATGGGGCTACGGCCATCGCAAGGGGGGACAAGCCTATCCGTTCCCTAACCTCAGACTTTCACAGGTTATTCTTCCCGGGGATTTTTCCCTCCGGAAGTGTGTCGTATGTTACCTCTGGCGGCGGGTGGATTCAAGTCTTTTTCCGAATCCTTTTTCGATTTGTGTAAGGTGCTTCAAAAGTCCGGCAATAGTTTAGTGCTTTCTGGTATCGACTTCTATGACGGATTCCGGTATTCTCTGTGGCAAAGGAGGTGATGTAAAATGAAAGAACGGGAGTTACTGGACATGATAATTCTGGAGCGGATTCAAGATCTTTTAGCGCAGATAAAAGAAGATTCCGCAAAACGGGAAGAATCCCTGCGGATTCTTGAACAGGCTGACGCTGTTTTAAACAGGCTCTCCGAACAGGAACACAGCCTTATGGAACAGTATCTGAATTCCATGAGTGAGCACATGGCCGCAGAAGAACCCGCTTTGTATACCGGCGGCTTCAAGGACGGGATACGGGTTATGAAGTTTATTAACAGCCTGTAATGACAGGAACAGAGCGTACCGCCCCACTCCATAAGCGGGGGCGGTGTGCTCTGTTCCTGCTGTCTGCTTTTATTTTCTGTTCTTCTCTCATCCAGATAAAATGCTGTGTGTTTCCACCCCCTTAAACCCCCTGGTGCGCGCTATTTTACCATGGAACCGCTGAAGCTGTCAATTTCGGTTCTCTTGCGGTTTCCTTACTGAAATCTTACAGAATTATTCCGTTTAGAAGACTGTTTTAAAGATCCCCCTGTTCTTTTTCCGGTGGCTTGGCGGCACCCGGCTTTTGCAGTTTCCTGAATTTTGGCACCCCGCCACTCTGTTTTTCCGCATATAGGACAAAAATCCGGGTGGCAGCCGCCCAAAATTGTTATGCCAAAGGCCCCCTGTTTTTTGAATAACTTTTCTGCCATTTTCAGAAAATCTTATGCCTGAAAAGAAGAACGAAACCGCCAAAATACACGGTTTTACGGCATTCCCAGGCTTTTGGAGAAGACAAAGCGTGATTCAACCCGCACATCCAACACAGCCGCAGCCTTTTTTTCAAAAATACGGTGAATATCCCCCAGACGCTGATGCGTCATGGAGCTTCCGCTTTCTCTTGCTCCCGTGACGCGCCGTGACCGCCCGTGCGCCCCTTTTTAGCCCCGCATCGGAAAGATGTACCATAACGCAGGTATATCGGATCGTTGGGGCGATTTGGCGAGAGGGGGTTTTCTCCCCAAAGAACAAAAAACTCAGGGTCGAAAAGTGTGCAGGTTAAAGTCTGGGTGGCTTTATGCCACCCAGACGGGGGACATCGCCCGGCAAAGCCGGGCAAATATCTAAAAATCACTCTGGATAATTGGGGGCATGAGGTGCAAATTTTTTCTATTAATTCATTAGTTGTTTTCTTCTGTTTTTTTATTGTTTTTATTTCTTCTTCCTTTTTTCCTCCATATAATTCAGACATTATTTCTATACACGTTCCCTCATGTATTTCTTTATCTAATAATTTGCAGAATCCATTAAATTCCATATTTAGTGCGCCTCCTTAATAATTTGTTCCAATGTTGTCCCAAAATCACTCCTAGACCATACAGTAACTAATTCTCCCTTATTATTCATAACTACTGCTGCATTATCACTTACATATAAAAATCTTTGTCCTTTCCATTGCGACAATACTGCTGTTGGGTTTTTTATTGTATTATAGATATCAGTTGTACTTACATTTCTTCCGGTAACACGATTAATGTAATGGTACTGATCAGAAGAATTACCACTGTATATTCCACTTGGCTTGTCAATTGGAATATTATCAATTACTTCGCCATGCCCTTTATATGTTTTACCAACATTACGAGGTAAATACGTTTTGATATTGTCAATATTGGTTGACACATTTTATACAAGGATATTAATGTTTAAGCTGCAGCATCCAGAGATTCGTAATATCGCTGTCTCTTAACCATAGGAGGAAGCCCCTCATTGGCAGAGCATATCCTCCGGTTGTTCCAATAGCTGATGAAATATCTCCAGATAAGGGTTTTCAGTTCCTTGATTGTCATTTCCTCGCTGTTATGACGGTCATATAGGAGTTCCTCCTTCATCCGTGCCCACATACTTTCGCACCGTGCATTGTCATGACAGCGTCCTCCGGCACTGTTCATGCTTTGGAAAATGCCATGCTTTGCAACCGCCCTGCGATAGCTTTCACTGGTGTACTGTGTTCCGCGGTCAGAGTGGATGATGGCTCCTCGGAGTGCCGGATAGGAAAGGCTGCGTTGTCAATCGTCTGTTCACATAATGACGCTTTCATGTTTGTATCCATTGCTAGTCCAAGGACGGCGGCATCAAAACAGTCGAATAGGGCAGATATATAGAGTTTTCCGTCTTTTGCCTTGATTTCAGTTATGTCCGTAACGCATTTTTTCAACGGCTCTGCGGATGTGAAATCCCGCTTCAGCAGGTCATCGGATTTGCGTGCTTCACGGTCAGCTTTTGTAATCCCATTCGGCTTGCGTTTCGGGCGGTGGCTGAGACCGATTTCCCCCATGACGCGGTAGACAGTCCTTTCTCCGGGAATGCGGACACCCTCCGGCCGTTTCAGCAAAAGCGCCTGATACATGCGAATCCGCCCGTAAGTATCGTTGCATTCATCCTCTGACACGATTGCCCGCATGGCACCAGCTAACTCCTGATATTTCCACGGCTGGTTTTTGTTTGCCAGATATTGATAGAATCCCTGCCTCGTTACTTTTAGCATCCGGCAGTAGGAGGAAATCCTTCCCTTTATAGCGCCGTCCTTGGTTTTTATTGCAAGAAACATCATTCTCTGCCTTTTGCAGACTTCTGATATTGTCAAGATTAGTTGACACATTTTCTACAAGGGATTTTGTATCCTATGCTGTATCTTTTATGGAATCATAGTATTGCTGGCGTTTTACCATGGGAGGGAGTCCTCCATTTGCAGAACAAATCCTCCGATTATTCCAATAGCTGATGAAATACCTCCATATCAGCATTTTGAGTTCCTCTGTAGTCATATTCTCTGTGTGATAACGGCCATATAATAATTCAGACTTCATTCTGCCCCACATGCTTTCACAACGGGCATTGTCATGGCAGCGCCCACCTGCGCTGTTCATGCTTTGTCTGATGTTATATTTACGGATGGCATTTCGGTAAATCTGGCTGGTATACTGGGTTCCCCTGTCGCTGTGGATGACGGCACCCCTGAGAGCTGGATAAGCCTTATGTGCGTTTTCCGGCGTTTGTACGCATAAAGGCGCTCTCATATTTGTGTCCATTGCCAGACTGATGACGCTTAAATCAAAGCAGTCAAAGACAGCAGAAACATAAAGCTTGCCATTACTTGCTTTTATTTCTGTCATGTCCGTCACGCACTTAGTAAGCGGCTGTGCCGATGTGAAATCCCGTTTCAGAAGATCATCTGATTTACGAGCTTCACGATCCGATTTGGTAATCCCATTTGCTTTACGTTTTGGACGGTGCCACAGTCCTATTTCCTCCATGACACGGTAAACGGTTCGCTCACTTGGAACATCCACATTTTCGGGCTGTTTGAGGATCAATGCCTGATACATGCGGATGCGTCCATAGGTGTCGTTACATTCATCCTCTGCTTTTATTTCCATCATAGCATCTGCCAATCCCTCATATTTCCATGGGCGATCCTTATTCACAAGATATTTATAAAATCCCTGTCTGCTGACATGCAGCATCTTACAATAGAAAGCAGTATTTCCCTTACGTTCGCCGTCATTGGTCTTTTTTGCAAGAAACCTCATTCTTTCGTTTTTGCAGACTTCAGACGGCTGGCGGCGAAAAAAGCACTGGCTTCCTCCAGAAAGTCATTTCTTTCTTTAAACGGCGATTCTCTTTATCCAGTTCCTTCATCTGTTGACGCAGCTTAATAAGTTCCTCGTTAAGTGTCAATGCACTCTCCGGTGTTTGTGAGCCGACACCAAGATCAAGATTACCGAGACGGTTCGCTCTTACCCAACCATATAATGTGTTTTTGGGTACGCCTAGTTCTTTTGCTGCTTTGGCTTGTCCTATTTCTTTTGCAAGTTTGACAGCCTGTACTTTGTATTTGTTGTGATATAGTATAGTTGTAACGTAAGTGGCTTATAAGATATAATAATCTCAGAAAGAAAAGAGGAAAATATCATGCCACGGAATTACGAGCCAGAATTCAAGAAGAAAATCGTTCGTCTTCATATTGAACAGGGACGAACCTACAAAAGCATCACAGATGAATATGATGTTTCAAAAGCCAGCATCTCTAAGTGGTGCCAGGAATTTAGTGAAGAATGCCGCTCCAAAGCCGAATCAAGTCCCGAATCTCCAAATGAATTAGAATTGATGAAGGAGATTCAGCGTTTGCGCAAAGAACTGGAAGAATCAAAAAGGAAGCACTTTTTCTAAAAAAAGCAGCGGCATTCTTTGCAAAGGAAATCGATTAGAGGCTTATCGATTCATCCAAAAATATCACAACATCTTTGGCGTACGTTGGCTGCTTCGAAAGTTCAAGATTGTACCCAATGCTTACTACAACTTCCTGCAAAACCGGAAGTCCGATTATAATACCCAAAAGCAGAAAGCATTAGCTGAAATCGATTTTATCTACCATGAACATGGAGGTGTAGATGGCTATCGGAGCATGAAGGCATATCTGGAACGCAGAGGTTTCTATCTCAGCAACTTAACGGTTCACAAATACATGAATTGCGAATTAGGGCTTTATTCCATCGTTCGGAGGAAAAAGCCGGATTACAAAAAAGGGACACCCCACAAAGTGTTTGACAATCTATTGCTGCAGGACTTTACAGCGGAGTCAATCAATCAAAAATGGTGTACAGATTTTACATATCTCTTTTTGACAGATGGAAGCAAACGTTATAACTGCTCTGTTTTAGACCTTCATGACCGGAGTGTTGTTGCAAGTATCACAGATAAAAGTATAACGGCAGACCTGGCTATTCGTACCGTGAAAAAGGCTCTGGAGTCTCAATCTGATGTCAATGGTGAAATAATTCTGCACAGTGATCAGGGTAGCCAGTATACCTCTAAGGACTTTACAGATTTCTGTGCCAAAACAGGCATTATACAAAGCATGAGCAAAGCCGGTTATCCATATGACAATGCTCCAATGGAACGGTATTACAATACGTTAAAAAATGAGCTGATTTATCTACATTACTATCACACCGATGAAGAACTGAATTCGTCCATCGAAGAGTTTGCATATATAACGTATAATCATGTTCGTCCTCATTCATATAACGGTTATAAGACACCGTTTGAGGCTAGGTATGCATCGGTAAAATAACTTTGATTTTATTAGCCATTACTGTTACAAAAAAGCTTGACCACAACAATTCCTGATCATATTGCCTGTTTTCTGCCATTTTTATATCTCCTTATTCTCTTGATTATATACTAAGCCCTTGAGAATAGAGTGTCTACTTTATTTATACAACATCAAAAAGTGTGCAGGTTAAAGTCTGGGTGGCTTTATGCCACCCAGACGGGAGACATCGCCCGGCAAAGCCGGGCGGTTGCGCTAATTTAACTCATATAAATATGGTTGGGATAATATATATGGTTTTTAAATTTAGATTTGTATCACAACCACAAATAATATTTTCATCCACTTTAAATACCAACTCTTCTATTGATAATTCTTTTCCTATTTGAATTATCCCCTTCTTTTTATCAAACCTAATATCTAACGGTTTGAAATATCTAGCCAAATTTGGTATTTTTTTATCCAAATCGTAAATTCTATTTTGCTTGCATCCTAAAGATCCATAATTATGAATAAAGTAATCTTTCCTTTCCCATCTAGGAATTATAATGTCACATTGAACAGCTTTTACTATTGGAAAAAAACCTTGTATTCCTAATAATTTACCATTGAAAATATCAAAAATAAGTTCTAAAGTATCAATGGATAGAGAAAAATTGGGAGCTAATATTTCTTCGGTTTTATAATATAAACTATGAGTTTTGTACTCATAAATCATAGTTTTTAACATAATAATTCCACTCTCCTTAATATGATTTAAAAACAAAGTGCCAGACAGTATTGCTATTGGGATCTATTATAAGTTCATAATAACCTTTACTACCATTAAATGTACCGTCAACCGTCCAAGATAAGGCGCTGTTCCTCTGGGATCTGCCACGGGAGGTTTGCTGTCTATTATTTCGTTTATTAATAATTTCGAATCTTGATATGGTCTTCCAGTATGATTCTGGACTGTGTTACTAAATTCAATATTTTCTACATCAATTCCATATTTCTGTGTTCCACTACCCCCCCCCTTGGCAAAGACACGGAACCCTCATAACTTTTACGCCCTTTCCATCCCCCTTTTTGGAAAAAGCGCTCTGCCTCCAGTGAATCCGGCAGTTTTTAACCTTTATAGCTTAAAACAGAAAAAGAATAAGGGTATCCTCTCTCTGCTGTGTTTCTTTCCATTATAAACGTTCCGATCCCCGGTTTCAAACAGTTTCTTCCTCTGTTCTTCTCTCCGGTTCCCGGTATTCGGTGTGGTTCTTTAACTTTCCGTACACGATATTTACCAGACGCCTCGCAATGCAGATCAGCGCCTGCTGTTTATTCTTACCTTCCTCCTGTTTTTTCTGGAAATATTTCCGGAATACCGGATGCCTTGCCGTTTGGCTGGGCGATACCTGCACCATCTGGATTGCAAGAAAATAGAAGATCGCCTGCAGTCTCCGGTTTCCCTGTTTGGGACACATATCCTTCCCTTTTCCAGCCGATGAGAAATTGACGGGAGCAATCCCGGCGAACTTTGCAAGCTTATCAGCGTTATGAAACCGCTCAATGTTCCCGATCTCCGAAAGCATGTTTGCCGCCGTGACGGTGTCGATTCCCGGCATGGTCATCAGGGTACACTCAAAATAAGGGAGCAGGTTTTTTACCTCTTCCCCGATTTCTCTCATCTGTTCTCCATAGTGCTGCAAATCCTTTGCCAGTCCTCGGGTGATGATGTCCCGGCTCTCCTGGCAGTCTCTCGGGGTTTCCCCGTCTGTTCTCACCAGTTCCAGTATCTTTTCCGCTTTTTTGACCGAACAGTTATTGTGGCTCACCGGGCGCAGCTCTCCCGCCAATTTCTCCAGCGTCTTTCCCCGTAGATGAATGGGGGATGGGTATTCTCCATAGAAATATAATGCGGTTGGACGGCCAATATCCTCGAAAAACTTTTTGTAGCTGGGATAAGCCATGCAAAGCTGTTCATGCAGCTGATTTTTCAATCTCTGCTGATGGACGTTGATGTTTTCTCTCCGGTTCATCAGCTGGCTCAGTGTCCAGTATTTATCATCCGGGATTGCGTCCTGCAGTTTGTCCAGCATGTTAATCAGCACCAATGCCACCGCTTCCGCATCGTAACTGTCATTTTTCTGATACATGGGAACGCTCTTTCTCTGGGCGTAGGACAGAGCGGTATTTACATCCTTTACGATGTTTCCTTTCTCGATCAGCCACACCGCTAGGGCACGGCCATAGCCGTAAGCGTTCTCCAATCCATAGACGGGCGTTTTTTCCTCTGTTACAAATCGGCTGACTTTCCTTGTCAGCTTGTGAAATTCCGCTGGCTTATTCTCGATTGTGATTTCTCTCAGCTTCTGATTCCAACAGTCCAACAGGACTGCTGTGTGAGTTTCCTTATGCAGGTCAATCCCCACATAAATGATGTTCTCTTTTCTCAACGACATCCTTCCTTTTATCCTGCATCCATCTTCAGTCGCAAAAGCGCCGGCAACCGGGGCTGATAAGCGTTATGCGCCGATTTACGCCATGGGGCTACGGCCATCGCAAGGGGGGACAAGCCTATCCGTTCCCTAACCTCAGACTTTCACAGGTTATTCCTCCCGGGGATCTCTCCTTCCGGAAGTATGTCGTATGTTACCTCTGGCGGCGGGCGGATTCAAGTCTTTTTCCGGATGTTTTTTCGATTTGTGTAAGGTGCTTTAAAACTCAGACTGCGCTTTGTTGCTTTGTGGTATCGACTCCGCACGGGTATTCTGGTATTCTCTGTGGCAAAGGAGGTGAACGCCAATGAGCGAACAGGAATGGCTGGACATGATGATTCTGGAACGGGTTCAGCACCATTTTGAACATCTGCCGATGGACTGCGCGGAAAAGGAGCAGGAGAAAGAACGGCAGACAGAGAAGCAGGCCGAGGCAATCCTGAACCGGCTGACGAAGCAGGAAGCGGACATCATGGAGCAGTATATCGACTCCATCACGGATCACACTGCTCTGAATGAACCGCTTTTGTACATCAGTGGTTTCAAGGATGGCATCCGGGTCATGAAATTTATCAACGGCCTGTAAAAGAGGAAACCGGACACATGCCGCCGCATCTTATATGAAGATGCGGCGGCATGTGTCCGGTTTCCTCTTTTTGCGATACTGTTCGGGAAGTAAGGATTGGTGTGTTTTCGAGTGTGTGAAGAAAAGTCTGTAAATGCTGATCTTCTATGATAATAACTGGGCTGAAAGTTCTTTGTTGGGCTTTCAGCCCTTGCTTTATATATAACAGTAACTACAGTTGCATGTCAAGAGCAGGCGAAAAATCCGCCTGTAAAAAATAGTGTTGATTGGCCTATTCGGGCAGACGCCCTTCATACATGATGCTCAGCTCACCATAAATCTGACCCCAATTTCGGATTGGCATGGACCATTTCTTTGTGGCCTCAAACGTAGACAGGTACAATGCCTTCAACAACGCCGTATCGCTTGGAAACACGCTTCTCTGCCGGTTTAGCTTACGATATGCGGCGTTCAGGCTCTCAATGGCGTTGGTGGTATAAATGACCTTCCTGACCGCTGTGGAAAACTTGAAAATCGGGGAAATGGCATCCCAGTTCTGTTTCCGGCTCCTCATGGAATTAGGATATTTTTCGCTCCATTTTTCAGTGACCCGTTCCAGGACATCCAGGGCTTTTTCCTCGGTTGCTGCCTGATAGATTGTCTTAAGGTCCGCACAGAATGGCTTCCTGTCCTTGTCTGATACATATTTCATCGTATTACGCACCTGATGCACGATACAGCGCTGGTATTCGGTCTTGGGATACGCTGCCGTGATTGCTTCCTTGATACCGGTCAGCCCATCAGCACAGAGGATTAGAATGTCTTTTACCCCTCGGTTTTTTAGGCTGTTTAAAACAGACAGCCAGTATTTAGAGCTTTCATTTTCGCCAATCTCGATTGTTAGGACTTCCTTGCGCCCATCCTGATTAATACCAAGGACCACATAGGCCGCAAGCTTGCGGATGATGCCATTGTCGCGGACGGAGTAATGGATTGCATCAATGAACAGAACCGGATAGACTTCTGAGAGCGGCCGGTTCTGCCAGTCCTCTATCTGTGGCATGATTTTATCTGTGACATCGGAAATAAAGCCTTCGGAGGCTTTAAACCCATAGATATCCTCCAGTGTATCAGAAATCTGCCGGGTGGTCATGCCCTTAGCATACATAGATATGATTTTCTGGTCGATATCGGAGATATCCTTTTGACGCTTTTTGACTACCTGTGGCTCGAAAGTAGACTTGCGGTCCTGGGGGACCTTGATGTCCATGCTGCCGTAGCTGCTGTTGATTCGTTTGGCTTTATAGCCGTTACGGTAATCATCGCTGTCAGAACGTTCCGACTTTTCATAGCCCAAATGCTCATCCATCTCTACTTCCATCATTTCTTTGATTGTGCCGCCAAGCAGGTCCTTGAGTGCAGACTGGATATCCTCTGCAGATTGGATGTCGTATTCCTGCAGGAGCTGCTGGATGATGCTGCGTTTTCCTTCTGTCATTTGTACCTGGTGTACCGGTTTCTTTTCTCTTGCCATAATAAAAGGCCTCCTATGATTTTTTATTTTATCATAGAAGACCTTTTGCTAATACCTATTTACAGAAAAATTTTCATACACTCGTGTTTTCATTCCCCCTACCCTCCCTCTTAGGCGCCATTCTACCATGAAAGCGCTGCTGCCGTCAATTTCGATTTTCTTGCTGTTTTCTTACTGAACTCTTACGGGAACGTTCTGTTCGGAAGATCCTCTGTTCTTTTCCTATTCTTTTTTCGGGTGACAGTCGCCCAAAGTTGTTATGCCAAAGGCCCTTGTTTTTTGAATAACTTTTCTGCCATTTTCAGAAAATCTTATGCCTGAAAAGAAGAACGGAACCGCCAGAATGCACGATTTTACGGCGTTTGCGGGATTTTGGAGAAGAAAAAGCGTGATTCAACCCACACATCCAACACAGCCGCAGCCTTTTTTTCAAAAATACGGCGAATTTCCCCCAGACGCTGATGCATGATGCATCATAGAGCTTCCGCTTTCTTCTGCCCCTGTGACGCGCCGTGACCGCCCGTGTGCCCCTTTTTAGCCCCGTCTCGGAAGATGTACCATAACGCAGGTATTTCGGGTCGTTGGGGCGATTTGGCGAGAGGACTTTTTCTTCAAAAAACGCAAAATACTCAGGGTCGAAAAGAGAGCAGGTTAAAGTCTGGGTGGCTTTACGCCACCCAGACGGGAGACATCGCCCGGCAAAGCCGGGCGGAATATCTTAATTGTGTAAAAATTCTTTAACATATTCTTTTAAATCGCATTCTAGTTTATCTACCACTTGAGAAAGACTGCTCCAATTAATTTTTGAAGATATATTATAATTTGAAATAGCGTCGCACAAAACACTTAGCACTTCTTCTCGCGTCTCATATTTTATAGATAATAAATCTATTTTTAATAATCTTTCAACTATATTAATAACTTGTTCTTCATTGTATCCTCGAAACTCAATTTTATCACCTATTTCCTCCACTATTTTAACTATTTCATTCTCATTTCTACATTTATCTAACTGGCTATTTTCTTCTAACTTCATACTATTCCTTTCATCCTTATTTATGGTAGGCGTTTGCGAAACGCCAAAACCCGCATAATTGCGGTGTTTTTTCTTTGCAAAAATAAAACAACTCCTCACTGGTTTGTGGTAAAATTGAATTGTCGAGAAACAAATTCACCACATCCACCTGAAAGGAGTTGCTATAGTAATGATACCATACAAACAGCTTTCTTTGGCAGATATTTTCACCGATTGCCAAAATAAATTTGACAATGATAAATATGTGTTTCTTGAACTTCTCTCCCAAACCATTGACCTTGATGAAATTGTTCCGGCGTCCTTTGTTTCTCATTTCCACGCTGTCACCGGCAGACCACGCAGACATCAGCTCTATCCGATGCTTTGGGCTTTGTTATTACAGCGCATTTTTTCAATTCCCACAGATTCGCTTCTGCTTGTATTTCTTAAATACTCTCAGGAACTCCGCGACTTCTGTGGTTTCGATGTGGTTCCTGATGCTTCCAAATTCACTCGCTTCAAGCAAGACTTTCTGTTGGACTTACAATTAATGTTCGACCGTCTTGTTTCGCTGACCCAACCAATCTGCCAAAAGATTGATGCTTCCAAAGCTTCCATGCTCCTGTTTGACACCTCTGGTATCGAAGCATGGGTATCAGAAAACAATCCCAAGTTCGCAAACCGGATCATCAAACAGCTCAAAGCCTTCAAAAATGCCAAGGGTCTGGATGATTCCTATGACCCTTATAAAGCTGCCTACGGTTCCATGCCCACTCATGCCGCAGCCAATCCAGCCATCCAGCAGATGTATATCAATGGGCATTTCTGTTATGCCTATAAGTTTGGCATCGTGACCAATGGGCTTGGCATTGTTCGGGATATCAGCTTCTACAATAAAGACTTCCTCGCTGCACATCCAGACATCGTCATAGAGAAAAAATCAGATTCCCCGGACGAGGATAAGTCCCTTGCGGATTCCAAAGCACTGCTCCCTGTTCTGAAGGACTTTTTTACCAAACACCCTCTCATCAATCCCACCGTTTTTCTGGGGGATGCTGCTTTTGATTCCATCGAAATATACAAATATCTTTTACAGGAAACTTCCGTTCAAAGGGCATATATCCCTTTGAAAACTCCTGTTTCCCTGTTTGGGACACATATCCTTTCCTTTTCCGCCGATGAGAAATTCACGGGAGCAATACCGGCAAACTTTGCAAGCTTATCAGCGTTATGGAACCGCTCAATGTTCCCGATCTCCGAAAGCATGTTTGCCGCTGTAACGGTGTCGATTCCCGGCATGGTCATCAGGGTACACTCAAAATAAGGGGGCAGGTTTTTTACCTCTTCCCCGATTTCTCTCATCTGTTCTCCATAGTGCTGCAAATCCTTTACCAGTCCTCGGGTGATGACGTCCCGGCTCTCCTGGCAGTCTCTCAGGTTTCCCCGTCTGTTCTCACCAGTTCCAGTATCTTCTCCGCCTTTTTTATAGAGCAGTTATTATGGCTCACCGGGTGCAGTTCTCCGCCAGTTCCTCCGCTGTCTTTCCACGCAGATGAATGGGGGATGGGTACTGTCCATAGAAATATAGTGCTGTTGGACGGCCAATATCCTCAAAGAACTTTTTATAGCTGGGATAGGCAATGCAGAGCTGTTCATGCAGTTGATTCTTTAATCTCTGCTGATGGATATTGATGTTATCCCTCCGGTTGACCAACTGGCTCAGCGTCCAGTATGTATCATCCGGGATTGCGTGCGGCAGTTTGTCCAGCATGTTAATCAGCACCAGGGCAACCGCTTCCGCATCATAGCTGTCATTTTTCTGATACATGGGAACGCTTTTTCTCTGGGCGTAAGACGGAGCGGTATTTACATCCTTTACGATGTTTCCTTTCTCGATCAGCCACACCGCCAATGCATGGCCATAGCCGTAAGCGTTCTCCAATCCATAGACGGGCATCTTTTGCCCTGTTACAAATCGGCTGACTTTTCTCGTCAGCTTATGAAATTCCGCTGGTTTATTCTATATCGTGATTTCTCCCAGCTTCTGGTTCCAGCAGTCCAGCATGACTGCTGTGTGGGTTTCCTTATGCAGATCAATCCCTACATCTTCTCCCTGACCGTAGGGAGGGGACTTACCGCATAGATGATGTTCTCCTTCCTCAAGTACCATCCTTCCTTTTTCTCCTGTCTACATCT
>JARCFY010000252.1:0-44201 GCA_029233225.1 Lepidodactylus listeri | reverse complement strand
CCACTAGGTTCTCCATCATCATCAGTTTTAAAATACTCCTGCCCATTGTCTATAACTTTATACGCAGTACAGTTATGAGTTGCATCTTTATGCTTTTCTCTTATTTCAGCTATAAATTCTTCAGCTTCCTGCTTGCTTCCTATAGGTTTTACATACCCAATAAATTTTGATTTTCTCTCTTCAAATTCTATTGAACATTCTCTTTCTACACTTTTCATTCTTTCCCTGCCTATATCAATTTTTCCAGAATATAAAGTATTCCTGAATATACTGGAGCAATTATTTTTCCTAATATTCCTGTCATATTTAAAAGAAGTATTATTATTATCCCATATCTGTCCATATAGAAAATTGTATTTCTTAAATCATCATTTCCTAAAGAAGCTAAAACTCTTGAACCATCCAGTGGAGGAACAGGAATGAGATTGAATACCCCAAGAAGAATATTTAATCTGATCATATAAATTATAGCTGCATAAACATATCTATTTCCTAAATGAGGTGCTGCATATTTAAAAAGGAATAATCCTATAGCTGCAAGAATAAAATTTGAAGTTACTCCAGCCACTGCTACTAAAAATTCTCCTAATCTTCCATATTTTAATCTCCAGTAATTAATTGGAACTGGTTTTGCCCATCCAAAAACAAAAGATGAGCCAGTAAGTATCAGTAAAATAGGAAATATTGTTCCTAGAGGATCCAAATGTTTTAAAGGATTCAAACTCAATCTCCCATAATTTTTTGCTGTAGGATCTCCACATATATAAGCCATTACCCCATGAGCCACCTCATGTACCAAAAGAGATAAAATAAGTATGGCTATATTTAAAAATATCATTGGATTTGTAAGGATATTTCCCCCTGTTCCAAAAATCAAATATAAAACAATAACTGCTAAAATAGCTTTTGTCACATTAGACATTCCACTATTTAAATATTTTAGTTCTTCCAGAAATCTTCTCATTTTTTTTACCTTCCATTTTAAATTTATTATAAAATACTATCCCAAATATTATAACATAAAAAATTAAAAATAGAGCATTATCCTTACTTCCATTATATCTTAAAGTTAAGTATGGAACTTTAGAAAAAATTTCTACTAATTTCATAAATGTTTCAAAAATAATATTCACTATTGGAAAAACTATGAACCCGAGTCCTAAATTTTCCAAAAAAAGCCCAATAAATGATGTTAAGATATATAAAGTTCCAACTGGTAAAATAATTAAATTACTAAAAAATGAAAGAAACTGAACAGTTCCAAACTCTTTTATCAATATAGGTATCAGAAAAAATTGAAGAGTTGTCAGAAGTATCAATTTTTCTACGAATTTAGATTTTCCTCTATATATAATTTTTCTTATTATTGGATATATACATATTATAGCAAACACAGCTAAATATGATAATATAAATGAAACTTCATCAATAGCAACAGGACTTATAAATATTCCTCCTATAAAAGCTGCTGCTAAAGATTTAGAAGCATCTATATCTTCATAGAATATCTTTCCTCCTATGAATATTACTGCCATTATATAAGCTCTGATTAATGATGAAGAATGCTTCACTCCTAAAAAATAAATAGTTAAGGATACTAGCATAAAAATATATCTATTCTTTCTAGAAACAGGTAATTTTTTAGAAATAAAACCACATATTCCTAAAATTATCCCTATATGTAACCCTGAGAGTGCCATAAGATGAGATATTCCCACATAATTAAATTCTCTTCTCATATTTCTGGTCAGCTGCTTTCCTTTGCCAAGTATGACAGCACTATATACTCTTTTAAATTCAGGGCTTCCATCAGCAATAAATTTCTTTACATTATTTTCAAAATAGTTTTTCAGCCAGCTTTTCTCTATTTTTTCATCTGTTATTTTATTAATATAAAAATACTGCATATCATCTCTATTTTCTATCTTAGCTATTTCAGCTAAAATCATATATTTCCCATCTGGTATTTCTGGAATAAATGTATAACTTCTTATTTTAGGATACCTGTTGTCTATTTTTATTATATTTCCCATTCCATTTTTTATTTCTACTTTCATTTTAACTATTTCCAATCTTTCAAGATCATTAAAATGTATACATAAAAGTATCCTTATTACTAATAAAACTGGAATTACATAAATAAATTTATCTTTTTTCTTAAAAAATATGTACATTCCAGTGACTACTAATACAGTTAAAAATATGGAAATCCATAAAGAAAATATATTGAAAATAGTCACAATTATAAAAACTTCTAAAGCTAGAATATAAATTAGTTCCAAATTTTGCCTCCGATTTTTGAATATCTCTATTCTTCATACTTGTAATAAAATATGAATGATATAATAAATGAGATCGTAGACACAATAGAAGTAAGGTATATACCACTCTTTTCCACTCCTTTTGGAGTTCCTGTTATTGCAGATAAAATGTCTCCATTTCCTGAAACTAAAATTATAGGCAAAATAAGTATAGATATTAAAAATGCCATTTTCAAGAAAAATCCTTGTATTCCAAAACATACCCCTTCTATTCTATGACCTGTTTCATCACTTATTTTACTTCCTATCTCACTAAGCATAGCTGGAGGAAAAATAAACCCAGCTCCTGCTATTGGTATTCCGATCAAGCAAATAATATAAATCCAAATTTTACAGGAATTGCTTTTCCTAAGAAAAATAAAGCTGTTGTAAATATTATCAGCATAATCAAACAGCTAAGCATAACTTTTCTATATCCATATTTTCTTGAAAGAAGATTTGTAGGATAGAAGCATATTGCTGACATTCCAAAAAGAAGAGCAGAAGCTAAAGTTATAGCTCCCTTTCCATATCCCATTATGTCCTCTACAAAATAATTCATAACAGCTCTCAGATTATTAAATCCTATAAAAAAGAAAAGAAGTCCTAAAAGATATAATACAAAAGATTTATTTTTAAATAATATCTTCATAGTATCTTTGAATCCTGCATCTGAACTTTGTCCTAATGAATATTTTCTCTCTGGAACTAAGAATACTGTTATAAATCCTCCTATTACTGCAATGGCACATAGAGAGATAACCATTCCTCTGACTCCAAAAAGAACATCTCCTTTTCCAATCATTTTTATAAGTACACCAGGAATAATCATTGCTATAGCAGTATATAAAAGCCTGAATATAGATTGCCATGTAGACAGGTTAAGTCTTTCCTCCTGTGTATGTCCTATCTCTGGTATAAGAGCGTTATAAGGAGCTCCCACCACTGTATAAAATGAAAAGAACAAAGAACCAACTATTGCCAGATAAATAAATGCTGCTTTTTCATTTCCCATTGGAGGATAAAAAAATGCTGCTGTACATAATGCTAATGGAATAGTTCCAACGGCTATAAATGGTATTCTTCTTCCCCATCTTGTATTAACTCTGTCTGATAAGAAGCCCACTACTGGGTCTGTTATCATATCTACAAGCCTTGATATTACAAGTGCTAATGAAATAAATAATGGCGCCATCACTGGTTTTAATCCTGAGCTTTCAGGGGGAAGATAGAAATATAGTATCCATTGTGCAAAAATTTGATCTACAATGGCATAACTAACTCCCAATCCATAAAATATCTGTATATTTAAAGGTATTCTTTTGCTCATCACTTTCTCCTTTTTATTTAGTCTTTATTGTTATCAGTATTTTGAAGCTTTATATTATGATATCAAATTAATATCAATATTTTTATTTATTTTTTCTATATGATTTCTTAATTATTATTTTATCAAATAAATATTGATATTTTCTTTACTTTCCTTTTATCATTAGTGGTATCTTTGAATCTTCATAAAATTTTACCATTTTGTATATAAGAGAAGCTTTTTCATTAAATTCTATAAACTCTCTTGCCTCATCAGAAAATTTATCTTTAATATTTTTCATAGATGTCATTATTTTATTATTTTCTTCTTTTTTTAAATAATTAAGATATTCTCTTCCTTTGTCAGTGAACCCCAGTATTTTTACATAGGGTATCTCTTTTTTTACTTTTTGAGTAAGTTCCTGTGTTATTCCAGTCAAAATATGAATCAACACCCTCTGTGTTCTTCCTTGAGTAAATCTTCTGCTAGTTATTCCATTATAAAATTCTTCAAATTTATAATTTTTTACAGCCATTTCATAAAGCCTGTTTTCATATCCTTTTTCCATATCCTGAATATCAGATAATATATTTTTATTTCTTATTATTTCATACCTTAACAGAGGATAGAAGTTTTCTAAATATACAAGTCTGTTCTTTTTATTTTCTTCATTTAATATTTTTAAACTTTCTTCTGGTACTAAATCAACTATCTCTTTTTTCTCTTTTAAAAACTTTCTGACAGCAGTAGCACTTGCAAAACCTTCATCAGCATTCTCTTCATAATATCCAGTCTTTTCTCTTTTTATAAGCATAGGAACAATATTACTGTTCCAATATTTTATAGCCTTTATATATTCCAATCCTAAGATATCATTTGAAGCAAGAATAATATTATTTCCTTTAATTTCTTTTAAAGCTTTAGAATATGCTGTTGGATATGATTCTCCATTGGAAAGATGCTTTTTTATTTTATTTTTAAATTCTATATCTTCTTCTATCTCTGCAATCTCCTTCAAACTATTTATATTTGAAGTTTCTGAACCAAATATTATATTACTGCATTTCAATTCATTGAGAATTCCCACTGCTCCCTTAGCAAAAATTTCTGCACTCTGGCAAGAATAAAATACTGGAAGCTCTGCTACTATATCTATTCCATTTTTCAAAGCCATATCTGCTCTTTTCCATCTGTTAATGACAGCTGGTTCTCCTCTTTGAACAAAATCACCACTCATAACAGCTATCTTTACATTTTCTTTATCTATTTCATATGCCTTTTCTAAATGATACTTGTGTCCATTATGAAAAGGATTATATTCTACAATTAATCCAGATGCTTTCATCCACTGCTCCTTTCTTTTTCTTATTATCATCATATCAGTTGTTTATTAACAAATCAATCAATATTTATTACTTGACTATTGCTTTTTCAAAATTTTAGTTTATAATTAAGTATACATAGGATATAAGGAGGAAACCATATGCTTTTAGCAATTGATATTGGAAATACCCACATAGTTACAGGATTGTTAGATGATACAGGAAATGTCTTGTTGACTTTTAGAATTGCTTCTAATGATAAATTAACTGAAGATGAATATTTTTCATATTTAAGAAATATTTCCAAATTTAATAAAGTAGATATTGAAAAGATAGATGGAATGATAGTTGCTTCTGTAGTTCCCAATCTCATTACCATATTTCATTTCTTAGGAAAAAAATATTTTAATATAGAACCTATGATAGTTAATTCTGAACTTAAAAAACCTTTCACTTTTGCACCAAATCTTAATCCAACTGGTTTTGGAGCAGATAGAATAATAGATATAGTCCAGTCTTTAAGCGAATATCCAGATAAAAATCTTGTTATTTTTGATTTTGGAAGTGCAACTACATATGAAGTACTTGAAAAAAATACCTATATAGGGGGCGGTATTCTTCCAGGAATAGAAATGTCTATCAATGCCTTATTTACAAATACAGCAAAACTGCCAAAAGTAAAATTCAGTACCCCTGATTCTGTTCTTGGAAAAAATACTATTGAGCAGATTCAAGCTGGTATTTTCTATGGTTATGCTGGACAGATAAAGCATATAATCAAAAAAATTAAAGAGGTAGTTGAGAATCCATTCATTATTGCAACAGGTGGACTTGGTAAAATTCTTTCTGCTGAAATTGAAGAAATTGATGTATATTCTCCTGATTTGAGTATAAAAGGACTTCATACTCTTTATAAATATAATCAAGCTCATAATTAAATCAAAAAGCCTGACTTGTAGTTTTATACTTTGTCAGGCTTGATTTTTTAGTTCAAAACTTTTTTATTTTTCTTTACAAAATCTATTATCTTGAAGTAGTCTTCCATTGCAGCATTGATATATGCTTTTTGTCCTACATAGTTATCTGGATAAAGTTTTGCAGCTGATTCTTTAAATATCTCTACAACTTCAGCTGGAACTTTAGAAGAAGCTATCTCTCTAGCTAACTGTTCTTTAGCAGCGTTATTTTTCTCTTCAGTCACTACTGCACTTTTTAACGTTTCTACTTTTACTCTTTCTACAAGTTCATTATAATTTGCTATTTCGCTTGGTAATACCTGATATTGTTTTACAAAGTTTGAGCCATACATCTGTCTTAATCTTTGCTTTATTCTGTCAAATTCCACTGCTGGTATTCCAGATTCTGCCCCCATTTTTTCCATTTTTAAATATGAGTCTGTCTGCCATCTTCTAAAAGATATTCTGTCACTTCCTTCAAAAGATTGAGATTCTCTAATTATAGCTTTTTCTATGTCTGCTGGCACTTCCTGTTTAATAGCAGCAAAAGCTGAAATATTCAAAGCTATCAATCCTAATATTATTGCTTTTTTCATTCTTTCCTCCTCTGATTTATAGACATATTCCATGTCATATTTTATATTTTTTTACTATTTATATATTTCTCTTTGTATTTTACAGGACTCATTCCATCAAGCTTCAACTGTATTCTTTCATTATTGTAGAAATGTATATACTCTTTTATTTTTTGAGCCAGATTTTCATATGTCATTCCTCTATCTAATAAGTATATCAGTTCTGCTTTAAAATGTCCAAAGAATATCTCAATAGGTACATTATCCCAGCAGTTGCCACGTCTTGACATAGATTGAATAACTCCTTTCTCTCTTAGCATATCACAATATTTTTCTCCTGTATACTGAAAACCTTGATCAGTATGTAAAATACATTTTTCTTCCAATGGAAATTCAAAGATTTTATCCAAAGTTTTTACAACAAGTTCAAAGCCATCAGTGAGTCCTAAGTCATAAGCAATTATTTCCTCATTAAAAATATCTTTCACAGCATTCATATACACAGTAAAATTATACATTTTTATTTCTGTAATATCCATACATAATTTTTCTAAAGGTTTACCAGAATTAAAATCTCTGTTTAATATATTCTCAACAACTTTTCCAGCCCAACTTTTGCCTTTATAACTCTGATTTCTTATTATTGATTTTACTCCCAGCTCTCTCATTATTCTATATATTCTTTTATGATTTACTTTAAATTCTGTATTACTGTTTATGTATGAGCATAATCTTTTTACTCCATATGTTCCATTGTATTTTTCATTTATTTCTATAATCAGCTCTTCTATTTTTCTATTTTCCAGTTTTCTTAAACTTGTATCATCTTTCCGCTTCTTCCATTTATAATAAGCACTTCTTGACACTCCTGCAGCCCAGCATAGAGATGTGACAGGATATTCATCCTCCAACATTTCTATAGCTCTATATTTGGTTCTTCCAGCTGCAGAATATACAACTTTTTTAAGTATTCATTCTCCATTCTCAAATATTTATTTTCCTTTTTTATTGATATGTTTTTCTCATTAGAAGCTGTTTTTATCTTTTTTAAAATCATTTTCTTACTACTTCTTCTTTTATCAAAAGCTCTTTCTCCCAATTCTTTATATTTTTTTACCCAATCTAATATTTGTGTATCAGATTTAACTCCATATTCTTTTGCCAGCATTTCAGCACTTACATTAGATTTTAAATATGTTTTTACAACTGATAATTTTAATTTTTTATCATACCTACTATACTCTTTACACATAATAAAACCTCCTGAATAAATTATTTATTTGAAAGGCAATAAAAAGATTTTTCAAAAAATTTTTAAGGATGACCTTTCAAGTCATCCCATATTTTTATTTTATCTTTTTATATATCTTTAAAATACTATACTAAAACTGATACATTATTTTTTATATTATACCTTGATTTTTCTCAAAAAAAAAGTGCCTACCTAAGGTAAGCACTAAAAATTTTTTATTTAATTTTTTAAACCAAACTAGAATGAAGTTCTGAATCCTGCAAATACAGTTGGCTGCCATCTCCAGTTAGATGCTTCACTCTCAGCCGTAATATTCCAGTTTCTGTATTCAGCCCCAGCTGCTGCATATACTTTTACAGATGGAGTTGCTTGATAGTTAACTTGAATTGTTGGTAATGCATATAATTGATATGCTGCATGTTTTTGACTAGTTATAGACTTATTTAAAAATGCCTTTTCTTTAGCCCAAGAATAAGTATCATATCCACCTTCGAAATTGAAGTCAACTGATACTTTTCCATTTGTATATAGGTTAGTTGTATTATAGATATAAGCTTCCACATCTACAGTAAAGTTTTTATCTTTTTCATCCCATGTAGCTTCTCCATTTCTTATTTTTCCATTAACTATTTGGTCAGCTCCATAAAAATGTTGAGTTGTATATAAATTAAACTCAAATGAGAATCCCCATGGTAATTCATGCATTGTATATAAATCTACACCTAATTGATTATCATATTCATCAGAAAAATCATCTTCATCAGCAAACACATGTCTATATTTTGGAGCTACTACAAAGTTAGTAGTTTTTACAAAATCATTGTTGAACATATATTCTGCAAAATTAAATCTTGCTTGATATTCTAAATGTCTAGCATTATTATTGTCTCTTGCTTCAACTCTTGAAGTAAAATCAACTTTAGAATCTCCAAGTAATCCATGATTATATGTATATCTTAATCTTGTGTCATCTCCAGTTTTTCCTCCAACTTTAGAATTTTCAGAAGTAAATTTATTAAAATCTCTTACTCTGTATTCTAAAGCTTGTTTTTCAGTCATATTAATTTTTCCTTGTAACTGAAGTCTTCCATACTTATTATTTCCATTCCAATCAGTTCCATCTTGAGTTTCAGTTTCACCATAGTATCTGTATTGAAGATCAACATAACCGTTAGGTCTGAATCCTTCTTCTTTGTCTCTGTAAACGATAACTTCTTTTTCGATTACTTGAACTGGTGCTTCTTCAACTACAACTGGAGCTGGTACAACTTCTTTTGCAGATGCTGATGCTACAACAAGTAAAGAACCTAGTAAAAGTGCTAATTTTCTCATAATTATCTCCCCTTTAAAAAGATTTTTTTATACCTCCCCCCTAGCTTCCAAGGGGAGATATTTCCCATTACCAATGAGGGGGAGGGTTGACAAATCTTCTTGTTAGAACCCCAAAAAAAGAGGATAGAAAAAGGATAGACATACCCCCTTTTAGTAGACAAAAAAATCAAGAAAAATTAAAAAAAGTCTGCCAAAAAGACAAACTTTTTTAAATATATTTAATTATATTTTCCAACCATTTAGGAATATTTTCATCCCAGATAATATTTCCATTTTCTACCAAAAGACATTCTCTTATATATTCACTATTATCATATACAGTTATTTTATCACACATCTTAAAAACTTTTTTAAAATTTTCAAATGATTCAACATACCTTTTTTCTATATCTTTATCTGGTATTCCATGACCACCATTTCTTACTCTTATTCTTACTCTTTCTTTAGCAATTTCTACATTTTTTACTCCAATATAGTGTAAATATATTTTAAAGCCTTTTTCTTTAGCTTTTAAAATCCCTTTTAAAACAGTATTCCCTGTCAAAGTAGTTTCTTGATTAAAAGAAATTCCTTTTTCTATATATTCATTTCTCCAACTAATTCCAATTCTGGCAGCCTTTATCTGATCAGATGAATTTTTCCATTCTCCAATCTCTTTTACTATTTCATCAGTATTAATTCTTTTCCCTAAATCATTATTCTTTATTATTTCAATATTATATAAAGTTGATTTACCAGCTCCATTTACTCCTGCAAAAATAGTATATACCTTCATATTAATATATTCCTTCTTCTATAATCTTCTTCTGCTCTTCTTGAAGTAAAAAGTTTCTTGCATTAAAGTAAAATTCCTTTTCTTCTTTTGTTTTAGCTGATTTTATTAATTCAAAGTACTCATCTATTTTTAAAGTTTTGAAATATTCATATATATTTACATCTCTTTTTTCCATATTCTGACCTCCATAAATATCTTAGTCTTATTATATATGTTAACCTTTTTTTTAAATAAAATCAATGAATATTTATGTATACACAAAAAAAAGTGCCCACAAATGTGAGCACTAAAAATTTTTCATTTAATTTTTTAGACCAAACTAGAATGTAGTTTTAAATCCTGCAAATACAGTTGGCTGCCATCTCCAGTTAGAAGCAGATCCTTCATCTATTGAATTCCAGTTTCTATATTCAGCACCAGCTGCTGCATATACTACAACATTTGGAGTTGCTTGGTAATTAACTTGAATTGTTGGTAGTGCATAAAGTGAATAAGTTTTATCAGCAGATTCTTCATTAGTTGTTAGAGAATATTCTTTTTCTTGTGACCAAGAATAAGGATCATATCCACCTTCAAATTTGAAGTCTAATGATACATTTCCATTTGTATATAGGTTAGTTGTATTATAGATATATGCTTCCATATCTACTGTAAAGTTTTTATCTTCCTTGCTTCCATCTTTTTGTAATAGTTCTGATTTAGCTCCATAGAAATGTTGATCAGCATAAAAATTTAATTCAAATGTAAATCCTAATGGTAATTCATAGTAAGATGCTATGTCAAACCCTAATCTATTATCATAAGCATCATCGTTTGAAGATTGCCATACATATTTATATTTAGGCGCTATTACAAAATATGAAGTTTTAATAAAATCATTTTGGAACATATAATCAGCAAAGTCAAATCTTGCTTGATATTCTACTTCTTGTGCTCCTTTTACGTCTTCTCTATCTCTATAATGAACTCTTGAAGTTAAATTAACTTTAGAATCTCCAAGTAATCCATGGTTATAGAAATATCTTAATCTTGTATCTGTTCCATCTCTTCCAGTAGAATCATGAGCTGATGTGCTGTTATATTCTCTAATTCTGAATTGTAACTGTTGTTTTTCAGTCATGTTAACTGTTCCACTTAATTGGATTCTTGAATCATTGTTTGATGTATTCCAATTTTTTCCTTTAACTTCTTTTTGCCCTTCAGTTTCACCATACCATCTGTATTGAAGATCTACATTTCCATTAGGTCTGAATCCTTCTTCTTTGTCTCTGTAAACGATAACTTCTTTTTCGATTACCTGTACTGGAGCTTCTTCAACTACAACTGGAGCTGGAACAACTTCTTTTGCAGATGCTGATGCTACAACAAGTAAAGAACCTAGTAAAAGTGCTAATTTTCTCATAATTATCTCCCCTTTAAAAAGATTTTTTTATACCTCCCCCCTAGCTTCCAAGGGGAGATATTTCCCATTACCAATGAGGGGGAGGGTTGACAAATCTTCTTGTTAGAACCCCAAAAAAAGAGGATAGAAAAAGGATAGACATACCCCCTTTTAGTAGACAATTTTTTTTGTGATTATTTTGTGAAGATGTAAAAGTAAAATAAAAAGAGGCTGATCTTTTCAGAACAGCCTCAACCTCGGGGAGAGATTTTTTATATAAAATTTTATTATTAGCGTTTCCCTCTTATTGAGAGGGTTTATAAGATTTTCTGGGAAAAATCTTTTTTCTATTTAATGGGGGTATTAACAACTTTACTAGATTCTTTATTGTTTTTTTATCTATGTTATTTAGACTCTTCTTTTTCTTAAAAAGTTTAAATATTTTTTATTTTTTTGTTTTCTCCCCTCTTTTTTATCAGAGGGGAGAACATTTTTTCTGGGGGAGAAAAAATCTTTATTATTTGTTGTTTTATTTCTATGATATTTAGACTCTTGATTGTTTAAAAAAGTTTAAAAGTTTTTTAATTATTTTATTTTTGTATATTAATTTCATATTTTAATATTTCTCTTGCTAGTTCTAATGTATCCTTTAGGTGAGTTTCAATAATTTTTTGTAATATATTTAAATTTATAGCTTGATAATCATGAACTGCAATATTTCTAAATCCTACCATTCCCTGAAGTTTTTTGCTTAGTTCTTTAGAAATAATATTATTCTTTTCTAATATTTGGAAAGTTTCTTTACTACTTTGAAAAATTCCATATTTATTTATTCTAATCACATGGGCAGCAAGATCTATTCCTGCTTCACATAAGCGTTGAATATTTAAAATCATAGAATCCTGTTTTGTACAATTTTCTAAATTTGATGGATTGTTTTCATATTCTTCTTCTACTCTTTTTATACATTTTTTTATTGTTTCAATTTTATTAATTATAATATCATCTTTCATCTCTCACCTCCTAAATAATAATTATTATATCACAATTAAAAAAAGTGCCCACAAATGTGAGCACTAAAAATTTTTTATTCAATTTTTTAGACCAAACTAGAATGTAGTTTTGAATCCTGTAAATACAGTTGGCTGCCATCTCCAGTTAGATGCTTCACTTTCATTTTTAACTGCCCAGTTTCTATATTCAGCACCAGCTGCTGCATATATTTTTACATTTGGAGTTGCTTGATAGTTTAATTGAACTGTTGGTAATGCGTATAATTGATATTGTGTATCTTCTCCATATTTACCTGTTTCTATATCATACTCTTTCTCTTTAGACCAATCATAAGTATCATATCCACCTTCAAAGTTGAAATCTACTGATATATTTCCATTTGTATATAGGTTAGCAGTATAATATAAATATGCTTCTACACTTAGTGTAAAATTCTTGTCTTCAGTTCCTTTTCTTTTTGCTATTTCCATTCCTTTTCCAAAGAAATGCTGAGTTGTATATACATTTAATTCAAATGAGAATCCCCATGGTAATTCAGTCATTGAATATAAATCTAATCCTAATTGATTATCATAATCAGCATTATTTTCTTCCCAAACATAGGCATATCTAGGTGCTAATGTAAAATCAGTAGTTTTTGCAAAATCATTGTTGAACATATAATCAGCGAAGTTAAATCTTGCCATATATTCTACATCTTGAGCTCCAGAGTTTTTATCTCTATATTGAACTCTTGAAGTAAAGTTAACTTTAGAATCTCCAAGATTTCCATGGTTATAGAAATATCTTAATCTTGTTTCTGTTCCTTCTTTTGTAGGAGAAGAATATTCATTAGAACGATCTACATCATTCCAATTTCTAATTCTGTATTGTAACTGTTGTTTTTCAGTCATGTTAATAAGACCAGATAATTGAAGTCTTGTATGATTATTTACTCCTTCATTCCATCCATCTTTTCTTTTTTCTTTTTTATCCCCTTGTCCTTCAGTTTCACCATACCATCTGTATTGAAGATCTACATTTCCGTTAGGTCTGAATCCTTCTTCTTTGTCTCTGTAAACGATAACTTCTTTTTCAATTACTTGAACTGGAGCTTCTTCAACTACAACTGGAGCTGGTACAACTTCTTTTGCAGATGCTGATGCTACAACAAGTAAAGAACCTAGTAAAAGTGCTAATTTTCTCATAATTATCTCCCCTTTAAAAAGATTTTTTTTATACCTCCCCCCTAGCTTCCAAGGGGAGATATTTCCCATTACCAATGAGGGGGAGGGTTGACAAATCTTCTTGTTAGAACCCCAAAAAAAGAGGATAGAAAAAGGATAGACATACCCCCTTTTAGTAGACAAAAAAATTTCATCCTCACAATTAGATGAAATTAGTATCTTAGTTTTTATATTTTTATTATTTCTCTTGCTAATTCTAAAATATCTTCTAAATTATTTTCAACAATTTTTTGTAATATTCCTAAATCTATAGTTTGATAATCATGAATTGCAACATTTCTAAATCCTACCACTTCCTGAAGTTTTTTGCTTAACTCTTTAGAAACAACATTATTTTTCTCCAATATTTGAAATATTTCCTTACTGCTTTGTGGAATTCCATATTTATTTATTCTTATTACATGGACTCCTAACTCTATTCCTACTTCACATAAGCGTTGAATATTTAAAATTATAGAATCTTGTTTTGTTAAATTTATTAGATTTAATGAATTGTTATCATATTCTTCGTTTACTCTTTTTATACATTTTTTTATTGTTTCAATTTTACTAATTATAATATCATCCTTCATATTTTACCTCTCATAAAATATTTTATGATTTATTATATCACATATATAAAAAAGTGCCCACAAATGTGAGCACTAAAAATTTTGATTTAATTTTTTAGACCAAACTAGAATGTAGTTTTAAATCCAACTGTAATATATGGTTGCCATCTCCAGTTAGTTGCTGATTTTCTTCCTTCTTCAGCCCAGTTTCTATATTCTGCACCAAGATTTGTGTAAGCAACTACATTTTCAGTAGCTTGATAATTAAATTGGAACTCAGGATTCCAGTAAGCTGAATAAGAAGTATCTTGATCTCCTTTTGTTCCATAAATATCTTTTTCACTCCAGTTGAAGTTATTATATCCCCCTTCGTTATATAGAGCAATACTTAATTTTCCTTCAGAATATAATGAAGTAGTTTGTGCAAAATAAACTTTTAATCCTACAGTTGCATTTTCATCATAAGTTTTTCCATTTGCAGCTATTTTTTTATCTTGACCATAGAATTTATACATGAAAGTACTATCTGTTTCAATCCCTGTTTCAAATCCCCATGGATGTTGGTTAACCATTAAAAAATATAACCCTAATCCATTATAATAATCTGAATCATTTGTTGCCCATCCATATTCATAAGTAGGAGCTAATATAAAAGCTGTTGTTTTAATAAAATCATTATTGAACATATAATCAGCAAAATTAAATCTTGTTTGATATTGTACTGATTGTGAAGAGTTAGAACCATCTTGATATTGAATTCTTGAAGTGAAGTTAACTTTTGAATCTCCAAGATTTCCATGATTATAGAAATATCTTAATCTTGTTTGAGTTCCATCACCTGTTACATGTTTTTTCTCATTTTCATTTAAATCATTCCATTCTCTTATTCTAAAGTATAAAGACTGTTTTTCAGTCATATTTACTTTTCCTTCTAATTGAGTTCTTGAGTAATTATTTCCATCTTCTTCTGAGTATCCATGCCAAGTTCCCTCATTTTGTCCTTCAGTATCTCCATAATATCTGTATTGTAGATCTACGAAACCGTTAGGTCTGAATCCTTCTTCTTTGTCTCTGTAAACGATAACTTCTTTTTCAATTACTTGAACTGGAGCTTCTTCAACTACAACTGGAGCTGGTACAACTTCTTTTGCAGATGCTGATGCTACAACAAGTAAAGAACCTAGTAAAAGTGCTAATTTTCTCATAATTATCTCCCCTTTAAAAAGATTTTTTTATACCTCCCCCCTAGCTTCCAAGGGGAGATATTTCCCATTACCAATGAGGGGGAGGGTTGACAAATCTTCTTGTTAGAACCCCAAAAAAAGAGGATAGAAAAAGGATAGACATACCCCCTTTTAGTAGACAAAAAAATATTCATCTAAAATTAAGATGAATATCATAAGCTACTTCTTATAAAAGATTATTAATTAATTTTTTATACTTCATAATTATCTATTATTTCTTTTCTTTCTTCATTCAGTTTTAAATATTTTTTTAAAACAAGATTTTCAAATTTCTCTCTTTGAATTTTATTTTTCTCATATATCAAAATACCATTTTCTACAACTTCTTTTTGAAACACTGTTGTAGAAAAATTTATTTGAATCAAGTCTACCTCTTTTCCTAATTGCAGAGAAATTTCTTGAGCTAGAAGAAAAATATCATAAGAATCATGCTTAATCAACGAATAAAAGGCTATATCTACATCACTATCATTATTTTGTTCTCCTTAGCATATGAACCAAATATATAAATAAAATCACATTCTATATTTTCTAATTTTTTTATTATTTTATCAGCATATTTTTCAATCTCCATAATTAAACAGCTCCATTAATATTTTATGTCTTCATTATATCATAGATATAAAAAAGTGCCCACAAATGTGAGCACTAAAAATTTTTATTTAATTTTTTAGACCAAACTAGAATACAGTTTTAAATCCTGCAAATACAGTTGGCTGCCATCTCCAGTTAGTTGCTGAACTTCCACTGTTTACTGCCCAATCTCTATATTCTGCACCAGCTGCTGCGTATACTTTTACTGATGGAGTTGCTTGATAGTTAAATTGAATTGTTGGTAATGCGTATAGTGAGTATTTAGAATTATCTGTTCCTACACCTTTTCCATTTTAGTTTCTATACCATTTTTATCTTTATTAACTACAACTGTATCATTTATTTTATCATATTTATCTACATACTTTCCACCTTCTCTACGAGGTGCACCAAATTTTTTCTCTTGTGACCAGTTGTAAGCATCATATCCACCTTCAAAATTGAAGTCTACTGATACTTTTCCATTTGTATATAGGTTAGTTGTATTATAGATATACGCCTCTACATCCACTGTAAAGTTTTTATCTTCCATTTTGTCAGTTCCATCATAGAATTGATCTTTTCCATAGAAATGTTGAGTTGCATATACATTTAATTCAAATGAAAATCCTAATGGAAATTCATGCATTGTATATAAGTCTACACCTAATTGGTTATCATAAGAATTATCATTTGATGAATCCCAAGCATATTTGTATTTGGAGCTACTACAAAGTTAGTTGTCTTTACAAAATCATTACTGAACATATAGTCAGCAAAATTAAATCTTGCTTGATATTCTAATTCTTGTGAATCATCATCATGTCCATTATCTCTGTAATGTACTCTTGAAGTTAAGTTAACTTTAGAATCTCCTAATAATCCATGATTATAAAAGTATCTTAATCTTGTATCTGTTCCATCTTTTCCATTTCCTTCATGAGTAGTTACTGCGTTGTAATCTCTGATTCTATACTCTAAAGTTTGTTTTTCAGTCATGTTGATTTTTCCACTGAATTGAATTCTTGAATAATTATTTCCTGTATTCCAGTTTCCATTTCCATCAGTAGTTTCACTTACTGTTTCAAATTTGTCTTCTTGTCCTTCAGTTTTTCCATACCATCTGTATTGTAGATCTACATAACCGTTAGGTCTGAACCCTTCTTCTTTGTCTCTGTAAACGATAACTTCTTTTTCGATTACTTGTACTGGTGCTTCTTCAACTACAACTGGAGCTGGTACAACTTCTTTTGCAGATGCTGATGCTACAACAAGTAAAGAACCTAGTAAAAGTGCTAATTTTCTCATAATTATCTCCCCTTTAAAAAGATTTTTTTATACCTCCCCCCTAGCTTCCAAGGGGAGATATTTCCCATTACCAATGTTATACATTATTTTTACGGTTTTGTAAATACTTTTTTTAAAATTTCTTCACAAAATTTTCATATTACAGTCACAAATCTCCTAAATATAATACTTTAAATACCCAAAAAAAGAGGATAGAAAAAGGATAGACATACCCCCTTTTAGTAGACAATTTTTTTACAAAAAAAATTCTATAGTAAAAGAAATTTAAATTACCATTTTATATTTTTTAGTTTTGGAAACATTTGAATCTTATGATATAATTAGCACATACTAAAATTGATATAATTATATTTTTTAAATAGGAGTATGGAATGAAAATTACAATTGTTGGTGGAGGAAAAATAGGGGAACTCCTCTGTAAAGACCTTGCTATTGAAGGAAATGATATAACACTTATTGAAGAAGATCTCCAAAAATACTTGATAGAATTCTTTCTTCTTCTGATATTATGGGATTGGTTGGAAATGGAGCCAATTGTGAAGTATTAAGAGAAGCTTCTGTTGAAACAGCAGATATCTTTATAGCTGTTACACATTCAGATGAAATCAATATTATTTCATCAGTAATAGCAAAAAAAATGGGTGCTAAATATACAATAGCCAGAGTAAGAAATCCTGAATACTCTTCCACAAATGAAATTTATGAGTGATTCTTTAGGTATAGATATTATGCTGAATCCAGAGGCAGAAGCTGCTTATTTTATAGCTAGAAATCTTGAATTTCCCAATGCTTTAAATGTTGAAACTTTTGCTAATAACAAAGTTAATCTTGTGGAGGTTCTTGTAGAAAAAGATACCTATTTAGATGGAATAAAATTAGCAGAATTTAAAAATAAATACTTTGCAAGTATCTTAGTGTGTATTGTAAAAAGAGGACAGGAAGTTTATATCCCAACTGGTAACTTTATTTTACAAGCTGGAGACAGAATATATGTAACTGGTATTCAAAGTGAACTCTCTAAGTTTTACAAATCCCTTGGTCATAAAGAAGAACGTATAAAGTCGGTTGTTATAATTGGTGGAGGACGTATCACTTATTATCTGACAGATATTCTTTTAGAAAGAATGATGGATGTAAAAATAATTGAAATTGATGAAGAGAAAGCTCAAGAGTTAAGTGGTATATATGAAAATGCTGTTGTGGTACATGGTGATGGTACTGACAGTGAACTTCTTGATGAAGAAAGATTTGGAGAATACGATGCCTTTGTATCTCTCACTGGTATAGATGAAGAAAATATTATTCTTTCTATGTATGCTAATAAATTAGGAATCAAAAAAACTATTACCAAAATAAATGGAATATCTTTATTCAATGTTTTAGAACTTGTAGGACTTCAGTCTATTGTTACTCCTAAAAAAATAATTGCTGACTATATAGTAAGAATAGTGAGATCATTAGTAAGTTCACAGGGAGAAAATATTGAAACTCTTTACAGGCTTGTTGACAACAATGTTGAAGCTATTGAATTTAAAGTTCCTGAAAATAGTGATGTTATTAATATTCCATTAAAAGATTTAAACACAAAAAATAACCTTCTTATTGCTTACATTTTAAGAAAAGGTCAACTGATATTTCCAGGAGGACTTGATGTATTAAAGCCTAAAGATAGAGTCATCATTGTCACTACTGAAAAATTCTTAGATGATATTAATAAAATATTAAAATAATGGGGAATGAATATGAATAATAAAATGGTAAGATATGTAATTGGACATATCTTAAAAATAGAAACTGCTTTTATGCTGATACCATTAGCATTAAGTTTTTTTTATCATGAAAGTATTACAGTTAAAAAAGCTTATGTCTTTACCATGGTGCTACTTTTGTTTTCCAGTCTTCTTATTTCTAAAAAGATTCTGAAAATCAAAAGATATATGCTAAAGAAGGACTTGTTATAGTGTCAATTTCATGGATAGCATTATCACTTTTTGGGGCTCTTCCTTTTGTATTCAGCAAAAGAATACCCTCATTTATTGATGCTTTTTTTGAAACAGTAAGTGGTTTTACCACAACTGGAGCCAGTGTATTAACCAATGTTGAAGCTTTAGAAAATTCGCTATTATTCTGGAGAAGCTTTACTCATCTAGCTAGGTGGAATGGGTTGTACTGGTTCTGGCATTAGCTATACTGCCCAAAAATAATAATCAGTCTCTTCATATAATGAAAGCTGAAGTTCCTGGACCTACATTTGGTAAATTAGTTGCAAAAATGTCTTATAACTCAAGAATTCTTTATATGATATATATTTTCATCACTATTGTTATTACTGTACTATTAAAACTTGGAGGAATGTCTCTTTTTGATTCTATAGTTCATGCCTTTGGTACAGTGGGAACAGGAGGATTTGGTATAAAGAATAGTAGTATTGCCTATTATCATAGTTCATACATTGATTATGTTCTTGGAATAGGGATGCTTCTATGTGGTATGAACTTCAATCTTTTCTATGCCTTGCTTTTAAAAAACTATAAACAGGTGTTCAAAAATGAAGAATTAAAATATTACTGTGGAATAGTTGCAATAGCTATAATTGCTATTGCAGTAAATATATCATCTTCATATACAAGTATCAGACTTTTATTCAGAGATGTATTTTTTACCGTTTCATCTGTAATTACTACAACAGGATATTCTACTGTAGATTTTGATACATGGCCTGTATTCTCCAAAACAATTCTTCTTTTGCTTATGTTTGTAGGAGGATGTGCTGGTTCTACAGCAGGAGGATTAAAAGTTTCAAGAATAGCAATACTTTTTAAAACAGTTGTTGGAGAATTTAAAAAAATAGGTACTCCAAATAGAGTCATAAATATAAAAATGGATAAAAAAGTTATTACTAAAGAATTATCTAGTGGAATAAGTACTTATCTGATGTTATACATTACTATATTTCTGATAGCTATTTTATTTGTAGCATGGGATTCCCCTGATTTCCTATCAGCATTCAGTGCTGTTGCAGCTACATTTAATAACATTGGTCCAGGAATGGGAATAGTTGGTCCAACATCTAACTATGCATCTTTTTCCAACATTAATAAAGTGATGCTGTCTTTGATAATGCTTTTAGGAAGACTGGAAATTTTTCCTATATTAATACTTTTTCACCTAGTTTATATAAAAAATCCAATTAAATTAAAATATAGAAACTATTGTCAATTTGGAATAGCTTAAAGCTGACTTGAATTTTTCTTTCTTGTCAGCTTTTTCTTTTAAAATGAAAAAGAGGCTGTATAAATTAGTTCATAAACCTCTAATTTGCAACAGCCTCACTTATTTTTTTTATTTAACTTTCTTTATTTTTGTCAAAACGTGATGCCCATTTGGTCTAAATATAAAATTAGTTATATTTTTTCTCATTCCTACTAACTCATTTTTTCTAAGAATAGGTATCAATGGAAGATCCTCTTCTAATATAGCTTGAGCTTGTCTGTATATTTCAGCTCTTTTTTCCATATCAGTTTCTAATCTGCCTTGTTCAGCCAGCTTATCATATTCTGGGTTGCTGTAAAAAACTTCTATTTCCTGCTGCTCCTCTTGCATCTGTATGATAAAGTGGATACAATACAATATCAGAGTCATTAGTTCCTGGAAACCATCCACCTAAAATCAATTCATGTTGTCCAATTGCACTCTTTTCAAGATAAGTTCCCCATTCAACTGGTTCTATTATCAAATCTATTCCTAATTCTTTTAAGTTAGCCTGTATAATCTGAGCAGTCTGAATATTAGCTGGAGTAGAATCTGTCATTATTTTCATCTCTTTAGGAATATCTCCAACTTCACTTAAAAGTTCTTTTGCTTTATCTAAATTCAAGCTGATATCTCCTGTTGTTTTCCTCCTATCATATTAGGACTTACCATAGATGTAGCAGGTTCTCCTGCATTATCATAAACAGCACTTAATATTCCTTCTCTATCTAAAACATTATTTACAGCTTGTCTGAATTCTTTTTTATTAAATGGATATTTTTCAGTATTGAATCCTACATATTCTGTTCTCATAGATGGTCTGTTGACTAAAGTAAGATCTTTATTTTCCTCTACAAATTTTATATCTGATGGACTTAAATTATATGCTATATCCACTTCTCCAGTTTCAAGAGCTATAAGTCTGTTGTTGCCTTCTGGTATAACTTTAAATACAAGTTCATCTATTTCTGGTTTTCCCATAAAACTCTCTTCAAAGGTTCAAACTTCAATACATCTCCACTATTCCAATAAATAAGTCTGAAAGGGCCTGTTCCATTTGGATTTATAGCTATTTCACTTTCTCCTCTTTTCAGTGTATCTTCTTTATTTATTATTCCACAAAGAGAAAGAGTCATATTATACAGTAATGGCGAAAATTCACTTGATAAAAGTACTCTTACATGGGCATCATCCACTATTTCAACACCACTTATTTTTTCTAGAAGTATACGTGTTCCAGCTTTTTCTCTCATTCTTTCTACAGAAAAAGCTATATCTTCCACTGTAAGTTCAGCACCATTGTGAAATTTTATTCCTTTTTTTTTAGTAAAAAGAATTGACTTTGGATTTTCAAATTCCCATTTCTCAGCTATTTCTGGAATAAGATTCCCTTCATCATCTACAGCTAAAAGAGTATTGAATACTTGTCTTGCTACAGTCATAGAAGCTACCTGATTTGCAAGAGGTGGATCCAAAGTTTTAGGTTTTGCTGCCTGTGCTACAGTTACAGTTACTTTTTCACTTTTTAACCACTTTCTTTTCTTCTGTTTTCCCTCCACAACCTAATAAAAACAGTGACAATGTTAATACTGCTATTTTTTTTATCATATGTTCCTCCCAAGATTATTTTGATATACATCTCTCTATTTTCTATCATGTTTTCTTTCTCTCTGTCCAGATTTTATTTTACATTTAATAGTTCTAATATATCTTTTTTTGTCATAGAGAATGTTTTGTCTATATTTTCATCTAATATTTCTTTTATTAATTTTTCTTTTTTATCTTTTATTATATTTATTTTTTCCTCTATAGTTCCCTTAGCTATCATTTTAAAAACATTGACATTTTTTTTCTGTCCTATTCTATATGCTCTGTCAGTAGCTTGATTTTCAAACTGAAGAATTCCACCAAGGGTCAACATGTATCACTGTATCTGCACCAGTAAGATTAATTCCATTTCCTCCTGCTTTCAATGATATAATAAATTATATCTCCTTCTCCTCTATTAAATCTTTCTATAAGTTCCATTCTTTTTCCTGATTTTGTTTTTCCATCTAGATACATATAATTTACATCTTTAGGAAGACTTTCTTTAATTATATCCAGCATTTCTGTAAATGGGGAAAACAGAAGTACTCTATGATTTCCACTTCTGCACTCTTCCAAAAGTTCCAGTATAGCTTCTAACTTTGAACTCTCACCTTTATAGTCTTTTAAAAAAAGTTTTTGGATGATTGCAAAGCTGTCTTAACTTTGTAAGATATGCAAATATTTCTACTGAATTATCTTTGCTATGAATCTCTTCTTTATATTTTTCTAAGTAAGCTAAATAAAGTTTTTTCTCATCTTCACTTAATTCAACCATGATATCTGTTTCAATTTTATCAGGAAGCTCAGGAAGCACATCATTTTTTAATCTTCTTAAAATAAATGGAGCTATCATTGTTCTAAGTTCTTCTAAATTATTATTTTCTCTATATTTTTTCAAAAATTTTGTATGCTTTCCTAAGTATCCAGGAAAAATAAAATCAAAAATACTCCATAATTCCAAAGTAGTGTTTTCTATTGGAGTCCCTGTTAAAGCTATTCTTATATCTGCTTTTATTTTTTTCACAAAATAAGCAGTTCTTGATAAATAGTTCTTGATATTCTGAGCTTCATCCAGTACTAAAGTATCAATTTTTACATCATTATAAAATTCTCCATCTTTCATTAAAAAACCATATGTACTTATGAGAATATCTCCAGCTTTTGAATTCTCTATTATCTCTTTTCTTATTACTGCTTTTCCTTCAACTATATTTACACGAAGGTTAGGAGCAAATTTTTTAAATTCCTTTCTCCAGTTATACATAAGGCTTTTTGGTACAATTATAAGTCTTATTCCATCATTTTCTTCTAACATAGAAAAATATGATATCATTTGTAAAGTTTTCCCCAATCCCATATCATCAGCTAGTACTCCGCCCATCTTTATTTTTCTTAAAGCTAAAAGCCACTGTACTCCTACTTTTTGATATTCTCTTAACATTGGAAACTTTTCATCTATATTTGAATCATTATTCTTTTTCTTAGATTTTACAATTTCTTTACATACATTTTCCATATCACTGCTCATTTTTACATTGTTTAATCGATCTAAAAAGTTTAATATAAAATATCCATAAGCTTTTTCTCTTTTTATTTTTCCAGAAATTATTTCACTTTTTTTAGCTTCCGCTTCTTCTAAAAGCTTTGAAAGTTCTTCCATACTTTTATTTTCTCCTAAAAGGAGCATTTCTCTATTTTTGAGAATATAGTATTTTTTCTTTTCTTTAATAGCTTTCAGTACTTCATATACTTCTTCTTTTGTAATTCCATCTACTTCAAAGCTTATTTCAAAGAGATCAGTCATTTTAGCAGACATATGATAACTTACTGTTTCATATTTTTTTATTTTAAAGTTCTCTGAATAAAATACTCTATATTTTTCACTTAAAATTGGAACAGCATTTTTTATGAAATTATATATTTCATCTGAATCTTTTAAAATATATTTTTCATCTTTTTTTACAAATTTATATGTTCCTAATATTTCAGAAATAATTTTTTCATCTATATGTTTATCTTCAATAATAATAACTTTATTTATATCTTTTTCTCTTTTTTCATCAAATATTTTTTCTATTATTATATTTATTCCTTCTTTTTCACACAAATCCATAAATATTCCTATTTCTACTACTTTAGGCTCATATACTTTTTCTTTCATTTTTTTATCTAAATTGATTTTTGAAAATGTTGAAATTTTTAGCATTACATCTTTTACATATTCTTCTTTTAAACTCAAATTCCAATCCTTTAATTTCATTATATTTTCAAACTCTCTAAATTTTTCAAGCTTCTCTTGAGATACTTTATATATCTTTGTATCAATAATATCTCTATAAGCAATATAACTATATCCTATACTTAAATATTTTACAAAATCAGGAATACTTATATTTATACTCTCGTTATAATAATTTAAATTTACTTTTATAATTTTTTCTAAATTTTCTTTTTCAATCTTTACATTTTTATTTTTTTCTAATATATTAATTATTCTTTCAGCAGACCTTTTTCTTTCCAGTACCTTTTCAATAGAAAAATTTTCCTTTGAATTATTAGAACTAAAAAATTCATATAACTCTTTCAAGTAATCTATAAGTTCTTTTTCCCAGCCAACAAAATAATCTTTTTTAGGGTCATAAGTATACTGTACTCCAAATTTCATTTGCTTTTCTTCATAGCTTTCTAAAAATTCTGAAAGTTTATGATTCAATTTATATTTTTTTCCTTTTGCTGTAATTGACATATTTATATCAAGAACATATTTGCTCATATCATTGTTATTAACTAACCATAAATCAGTTTCCAAAACTATTCTATTTTTTTCTTTTTCTTTTTTTTTGGAAATATTCTATTATTTCCTTTTCTTCTTTTTCTTCCAATTCCTCAAGAAAAGCATTTCCTCCAAATGCCAAAGCCACTATATGTTTGCATATATTTCCATTTGCTTCAAAATACCTACAGTCACATTTATAATTTATAAGTTCATCTTTTGTAAATTTAATATTAGAGGTATATACATCTCCAGCTCCACCAATTCTTCCTTTCATTTCAAATATAGTTTCATCTTCATTTTTAATCTTTTCTATTTGATAATCAAGAAGCTGCCTGTTGTCATAGCAATCTTTTCCTTTATCAAATACTTTTTCATTTTAGTTTTTCTGAATGCATTCAGTAAGAATCTTGCCACTTTATATTTAGAATCTTCTATAAAAAATAGATTCTATCCTCCTTTATTTAAATTTCTATCTATAACCAGAAAGAACAGAATTAAAATAATTCTGTTCTTTAAATTAATTTTTTTATTTAATAAAATTATATTTTTCCAAAAAAATAAGAGCTAATTTCATCATTATTCTATGAAAGTATACAAAAATAAATATAGTTCCCATACCAAACAAAATTCCTGTAATAATTCTCTTGATATTATTGCCCTCTTTTTTTCTTAATGACTGCATAGTTTCCATCAACTATCAAAGGAAAAAGAATCAATATAGTAATATACCCTTTAGGAACTTCTAATAAAAGACAATATATTATTCCAAATATCCATCCCAGCAGTATTCCTGTACATCTCGCACATATAGGAAATTGTTTTTCTTTAAAGTAAAGACTTCTTTCAGGTTTTGAATGGCACATAAATAATATTTTTAAAAATTTTCCTACTCTATACATTAGCTTGTTGCAACAATAACTAATACAATAAATATAAAATAAAGAATAACAAATATTACTCCTAAAATTGCACTGACCAAAGCTCCTATTCCCAATGCCTTTGCTGTTTTAGGTTTTTCATCTCTCCATACCAGCCATAATATCAACCCAACCATTGGAATACAAAAACCTAGACATCCCCAGCCAAAACCGCCTCTATCTAGATTTTTTACTTGTACCCTTTCTTCTGCTGCCGTATCAAATTCATCTTTTTGTTCGCTCATTATGTATCCCCCTTGATGTTTTAATATATTTACATTTTATCATAGCTGTTCAAGTATTTCCAGATTATTTCCTCTATTACTTTAAATTTGAAATTTCAATTCAATTACATTTTTTGAAAAATAATCTTCATAGCTTTTTATTTTTATAAATAAAATCATCCTATTATCAAAAAGAAAAATAGAGAATTTTTTAAAAAATCATATCCTTTGCATTTTGAATATAAAATTCCAATTTACAAAATATGTCAGCAGCTGTTTTTATATCATACTCAAAACTATTTCTTCTCTTATTAAGTTCGTTTTTTAAATTTCCTATAAGTTCTCCTGCTTTACTCATTCCAGTTTTCCTGCACAAATTTTCTATTTGTTCAAGCTTTTCAAGAGTTGCAGGTTGTACTGTATGAAAACCACTTAGAAAAATATCATTCATAATATTTTCTGTATCATTTATTATTGTTTCTACAACATTATTATTTTTCATTTTTCACCTGCTTAAAAAAATATATTTCTTACCTGTCCATCTTGTATTCCACTTAAAAATCTTCCATTCATTATACCATTCTTTTCATTAATACTTCCAAGTATATACTCAAAATAAAGTCCTGTTTTATTCTTTTCAAAATACTTTATAGCATTTTCTGATACAGAATTATATTTTATATCAAAAGTTATAATATTTCCGTTTGAATCTAAAGAATCAAATTTAAGTTTTTGTTCTATCTTATCATACTCTATATTTTTTATCTCTTCTACTTTTATTAAAAAAATACTTTTAGTAGCTGAATATGGTTCGAAATACTTAAATTTATGCTGTCTTAACTCTTCTACTATAGAAGAGTAATCAGAAACTGCTATTTCCTGTACATCTTCTCTAGAAGTTTTTCCTTTTATACTACAAATTGTAGATTTTGCAGAAGATATTTTTCCAGTAGATAATTTTACATCTCTCAAAGACATTTTTGACATGGATACTTCTTTAAAAGAAAGCTCATTAGACCATACCTGCCCCATATTATACAAAGTGCCTAATTGTGAACTATTTTCATAAGGTCTGAGGGTACTCATAGATAAAATAGTCTTTATATCCTTACAATAAAAATAAGCTGTTATTAAAAGATCATTTCTTTTAGTGATTCCTCCAGAAGCTCCCAAACCTATCAACTCAATATTATCAAGATTAAATTTTTCTTCCTGTCTCTGTCCTGCAAGCATCATTTTTTTTTCTGTTATCTTCTGTTGCAAGAAGAGCTGATGTTCTATTATAGACAGAACATAATATATGCATCAATCTTTTATTAGAAAAAGATATATTTTTAGAAAAATAAAATCCTAGCTCACTTGAAAGATTTTTCAATTCATCTGCTGCTGCAAAAAGTTTTATTCCATAAGTCTGTATATAGAATTTTTCTGCCTGACTTATTTCATTTCCATTAGTCCAGATATTCCCTTATCAAATATAGAACTTATAAAAATATGAAGATTCTTTATAATTTCTTTTTCCTTTTCTCCTATCTCTATTTTATCATATTCTGTATCCTCTTCTGTTATTTTCCCCTCTTTTATCAAGTAAGATATCAGGGCATATGCTTTATGTGAACAGATTCCTTTTTCTTTACAAGAACACATAGCATTTTCTATAGAATTTTCTTTTGGAAAATACACTTTTACATTTTGACTGGCAATAGATACAGTAAGCATATCTCCATATTCAAACACTGCTTCATCTCTGATAAAAATTGAATTGATAAGAGAATTATAATTTTTCTTTCCAACTAATTCTAATATCTTTTCTCCAGTAATTTTTTTCAGTTCTTCATAAAATGCTGTTTCATCAATTTCCTCTTTTGCCTCTTCTTTTACTCCTTCAGCTCCATCTTGATTATTATCATAGAATTCCTTTAAATAAAGAAGAGCCATTACAATATGTTTACAGATACTGGAAGAGGGACATGTACATTTACTATTTTGAACATTTACATTCAGCTCTACCACTGCATCTTCTATTTTTACTTCTATGATTCCTGTATTTTTTACTGATAATAAAATATTTTCTCTAGCCTTTTCCAAATCTTTTATAGAACGTTTATATATTCCTTTATTTGAAATACTTACTATAAATTCTTCATTGATAAAGGGAAGAAAAGATTTTATTTCATTTATAATACTATTTTTGCTATCCATTGTGCCAACTCCTTTGGTGTGATAGCTGCCACATCAGCACCTAGATTTGCCATTTTCTGAGCAGCATTTTTATCATAGCTTCCCTGAGCACTGTAATCCAAAGCAGGAAGTACAAACATTCTCGCCCCAGTTTCTATGATATCAAATACTCTTTTGTACATCTGTCTGTAATCATATCCATCATAGAGGTCGCTTACTAATACAACAATAGTTTTTTGAGGCTGTGTTATTTTAGAAGCAGCATAATCAAGTGCCCTTGAAATATCTGTTCCCCCTCCCAGCTGTACACTAAGGAGAGTTTCTACTGGGTCACTTACATAATCAGTAAGATCTACCACATTTGTATCAAAGACTATTAGCTTTGTATCTATCATGGATAATTTAGAAAATATACCAGCCATAACAGCACTATATATTACAGAAGAGACCATACTTCCACTTTGGTCTACTACTATTATTATATGATATTCATTCTGCTTTTTTATACGAGAAGAAAAATACAATCTTGATGGAATAAGAACTTTTCTTTCTACATCATAGTTTTTTAGATTTCTTCTTACAGTTTTCTTAAAATCAAAATTTCTCATTGTACGAAGTACTCCACTTTTATATGGATTTTTCTTTCCATGAAAAGCTTCAATTATCTCTTTTCTTAATTTCTCTTCTATCTCTTTAACTACTTCTCCTATTATATTTCTAGCAGTCTGAAGCACCTGAGGGTTCATCATTCTTTTAAAAGCCAGTATATTTTTTAATAGTTCCATATCTGGCTGCATCTGCTTAAGTATTTTTTCATCAGTAAGAAGTTCTGTTAATTTGTATTTAGAAATTGCCTGTTTCTGCATTATTTCTACTGTTTCTTCTGGAAAAAGTTCTCTTACTTTTCCTATCCATTCTGGAACAGTAAGACTTGAGCCTCCTCTTCCTCCCTCTTTACGTATTCCCTGTTCTTCTGAATACTCTCTTGAATAAAGAAAATCAAGGACAGAATCCATATTAGCATATTGAGGGTCAAGACTCATACTATCCTGAGCAAATTCTCCCAGAACAAGTCTCCACTTATTCAATGTCTTTTTATCTTCCATCTTCTCCCCCTTTTTCCAGAAGCCATTCATCAAGTTTTCCAGCACAATATCTATCTATATCCAATGCTTTTTCCATTTCTTTTTGATCAAAAACATCTCCATAGAGCAAAGATTCTCCTGATATATCATAAAATGAAGATACCTGCTTAGCTATTTTATCTGTTTCAAAAGGAAGAAAATATGTAAATGCAAATCTTAAATCTGGAAGTATTTCTAAAAATAGATCTCCCTCAGTTTCTTTCAATATGCTGTCTAAAGAGCGAAGCATTCTGTCATCTACAAATACTATATCTTTAGCTATCTTGAAAAATCCTTTAAGAAAAGAAGCTGACATTTTTTTAGAAATATCTGAACCATTTAGATATGAATTAAATTTATTCATAGCTTCTTCCAAAGATATTTTTCTTTTCTTGAAAAGAACAGCACTACTAGAACCAGACAAAGCTGTATTTGCTGAATTATCTTCGTATATTGAAAACATACTTTGGATAAAAGATTCCTCTTCCTCTTTATTTATGCTATCTATAAAATAAGTATAAAGGAATTTTATTCCATCACAGATACTGTCTTCATCTTCTTTTTTAGAATTAATAACAGTGTATATCAGTGTCAGCATACGAGTCAGACTTAACTCTATCACTTTATCCAGTATTGGAATATCTATCCTGGCAAAACTTGTATTATATGTTTTCACTTCACAAAGATTTTTAAAACAGTCAGATACACTTAGAAAATCCATATCATTACCTATGATATCCATGAGTTTTTCAAAAATAATTCCATATATAGAATTCAATCCCATACGATTTGCTTTTAAAAGCTTCTCTGAAAGTTCTCTGGCATTACTATGTTCTGATGATATTCCTTTTATTATCAGAGAAAGACATGCTTCTTCTACAGTTCCACCATATGCAGAGTTTGTAATAAGAGCCACCTGTACTCCGGGAAAAAATCTATACTCCCAAGTTTCCCTGAGAAGTATCCTTCCTTTTCCAGTGTTAGAATCCTGTCCTCTTAGATAGTGGCAGAAATATGTTTCCAAAAAATTCATTTGATGAAAAAATCTGCTTTTTTCTCTATGGCTTTCATTGGTATATACATCTAGCTTTGTTTCTTTTTTCATACTTACTGCTGTAGATATTTTAAATTTTTTACATTTAGCAAAAAAATCATTTACTAAAGGAGGAACTCCACAATCTGGATCTATTGTCCCCATTTCCATTCCTGTAAGAAGTCTGTATAAATTCTTTAATGCTGGCTGATGATATGAATTTATCTCTCCCTTTACAAAAGATGACTTCACTCCATCTATCAGCTCAAATACTCCACACTCTTTCTTTTCTCTTAGCTCTCCCAAACCTCTTGCCATATAGTATGACTGCATTTCATCAGCTATTGAAAGAGGCTGCTTTTTTCTCACTGCCCCTGCTGTATTGATAATAAAACGCAGTACTGTCTCTTCAAAAGGCTTCTTTCTCTTTTTACTTATGTTTTCCCAGACTTTCTGATAAAAAAATGGAAAGACCATTCCTGATTCATATCCAGAATTTCTGTCAGATTCTTCAAAAGAATATGGCATAAGATAACTTGGTGAATCCTCTTCCTTTATTTTTTCTATTTTAAATGAAGGAAGTTTCTCTGCTGTAATAAGATTTACAAGTTCTATTGTATGAATTCCTCCTGTTACAACTAAAACTTTCTTATATTTTTTCATAGCTTCACGAATATTTTCAGCCATGTAATACTCTCTGATTATATCTCCATGATAAATCAATTCATCTTGAGAAGTATTCTCTCTGCTGTAATAACAATAATAAAAGAGGCTTTTTACAAAATTTTCAGTTTCCATATGAAAACCTTCTATTTCAAAAAGCATTTCCCAAAGTTCATTGAAATTTTTACATCCCATTTTTTCTACAAGCATTTTGTAATAGCTGCTCTGTAGAAATACTCTGTCATCTTCATAATTTTCTGCTGTTTTCTGTTCTGGGTCAGGAGTATTCAAAAGTTTTTCTCCATAACCAAGATCTATAAACTCACAAGGTATTCCTCTCTTTGCTCCCTCTTTTAATGCAGTGAGTTCAGGTGAAAAATCAAGGAAGGGATAAAATGCTCTGTATTTTCCCTTCTCCTCATTTATTTTTCCCTGCTTGTCATCATAGCTTAAATATATACAAAAAGGAGTCTTTGTTTTATCAGATACAGCATATTCTATAAGGTGGGCTGCATTTTTTGGTCCCTCTATCAATATAGCCTCTGGCTGATATTCCTCTATTACTTTTTCCAAATGAAAAGAACAGACAGGGCTGTGATGTCTTATAGGAAACAATATAAAGTCAGAAGATAAATCATAACTTCTTTTAAAAAGTTTATCTATTTTTTTTATTTCTTCATCTATTTCAAATTGTTTCTCGCCTCGTAATAATCTATCCATAATGACCCCTCTTTTTCTGCTCTTTTTTTCACTACAGTTCCAAAATAATTTCTAAGTTTTGATAAATCATCTCTATTTTCTTTAATTACTGCTCCTTTAATATTCTGTACAAGTTTATCAGCAGTTATTTTCCCATCACTGTAATAATATGAATCAATAGCAGTCTGGAAATATACTGATACTGCTTCTGCTGTACTCATTACTGAAGATGGAACATCTACTTTTATATTTTCATAAGTTATTCCTTCTCTCAATTCTCTGAAAGTCAGAGCCAGTATCTCAATAACATTATGATCTATCTTCATTTCTATATTAGCCTCATTGAACATTTTTTCACATTCCTGTTCTATTATTTTAGCTTCTATAGTTACACTGCTAACTGGAAGAACAGTTTCAAAGTTAAATCTTCTCTTCAATGCACTGCTCATCTCATTGATACCCTTATCTCTAGTATTAGCAGTAGCTATCACATTAAATCCAGGTCTTGCATATAGCACTGGTTCTTCAGCAAACTCAGGTATATTAAGCATTTTATCACTCATAACACTTATCATACTATCCTGCATCTCCAATGGACATCTAGTTATCTCTTCAAAACGAGTTATCATTCCCTCTTTCATTCCAATGTATAAAGGTGCTGGAACAAGTGCTTCTCTTACAGGTCCTTTTGCCAAAAGCATTGCATAATTCCACGAATATTTTATCATATCTTCTGTAGTTCCTGCTGTTCCCTGAATAGTATTTGTACTTGTTCCACAGATAGCAGCAGATAAAAGTTCACTCAGCATAGTTTTTGCTGTTCCAGGATCTCCTACCAGCATAAGTCCTCTGTTTCCTGCCAGAGTTATTATACTTCTTTCTACAAGAGAATCATCCCCATAGAATTTTTTAGTTATTTTAATTTTTTTTCCATTATATTCTATTGCTTTATCGCTTCCAAGGATGAATGTTCTCACTGCCTTTGGAGACATAAGCCAGTTCTCTGGCTTCTTCCCTGTATCTGTACTTTTCAATGCTTCCAGCTCTTCAGCATACTTCATCTCCATAGTAGGTTTTAAAATTTTTACTTCCACAACTATTCCTCCCTATTTTCAATAGCTTTTTCTGTTATCATTTTTCCTGCAAGATATGCAAGACTTATAAGTTTTTTTGGTACTTTTCTAAGAACTACTTCACTGTTGCTTTCTCTTGAGATAAAACTTATTTTAAGTATACTTATAATAGTACTGTAATCTCCTGGATAGAAATTATTAGTAGATATGAACATTTTCAGATTACTTGATTCATCTAGGAAAGTACATCCACAGCATTCTCCATATTCAGCAAATTCCATATTAAATCCCAGCTTATTTGCTGCACTTTTGAAAGTTGAAGCATATATCTTTTTAGTTTTAAATTCTGTTATTTCTCTTTCTTCAAGTTCTTCATCTTTAAGAATATACACAGGAATATTCAACTGATCCACTGGTTGTACTATTTCATAATCTTCAAGCTGTTCTGTCCAAGCTGCCAGTTCCTCTTCATCTATATCAGCTGGATGCAGCGGAAGTATGTATGTTCCATTTGTCAATTCATACTCTTCCTCATCTACTGTGTTGAATGTTCCATCTTCCATATATCTGAAAGTTTTTATAATATTTCCTTTATCATCTGTTTCTTCCCATACTAGTTTTGTTGCAAAGCTGTTCATTATAGGATTTTCTATAAATAATTCTTTCCATTTTTCTATACTCCATTTTCTTCCTACAATAACTGCTTTAGCTATTCTCAATTTTTGAGATTCTACAACAATTTTTATCTGTTTCTTTATATTTTTCAGTTCCTCTTTACATTCTGCTGCTTTGTCTTCATTGTCATTATTTTTAGAAGATGCCTTTGGAAGAGATTTTATCTGTTTTCCAGTATTATCAAAAAGTGTTATTTCCATTTTATCATCTAATACTGCTTTAAATTCCCTTTCTCCATAACTGAATATTCTAGTTCTGTCTTTTCCAAACCCTAAATCAGGAACTATTATATCATCCAGTTCATCTCTAGACATTCCCATAGCCTCTGCTGCTATATCCATAGCTTCAAGTGCAGCTCTTTTTACTCTTTTATTTTTATGTTTTCTTGACATACTGTCCACTGTAAGCAGTGCCATTTTACTTCCATTCATACACAAAGATTGAATAGCAAAGGTTGCAAGTCCAGGTTTGCTGTTATCTGCCCAGAAGTCTATTTGTTTTTTAATCATAGGTATTTGAGCTTCACCAACTGTAAGAGCCAGAGGTAAAAGTAAATTTCTATATTTTGTAGTTGAACCTTCAGCAATCCACATATCAAAGATATTTTTCATTAAAAGTCTTAAATCATAAATATTTACAATTTCCTGTATTTTTTTACATCCTTTAATTATATACAGATCTTTTAAAACTATATATTCAGATACAAAATATTTCATTACTTTTTCTGAAATTTTTTCTTCTGAATCTTTTATTCTCACACTTGCATAATCTATTTCTTTAGCATAAGGAGTATTTTTATCATTAGTTTTAGTATATAGATTTTCTATATATTCTACCATTTTACTAATATCCTGCATTGCTTTCAAATCCTTTTCTATTTTATCATTATCCCATATTCTTATAAGACGCATAGCAGTATCAGCAGTTATTTTACTTTTAGCTCCAGCTAATTCTTCTATTTTAGGACGTACTTCATTTTCTTTAGATTTAAGCATATCTTCTACCATGCTTGTTACACTTTTTATTTTCTTTTCAAATACATTAGTTAGTTCTACATAATCAAATCCATTATTTTCTTTATAAAGAACATTGATGAATTTTTTTAAATCTTCTATTTCAAAAGAATTATTTTTTAATAACTCATAGATTTCTTTTTCATATTTATGAGCAAATTCCAGAAATTCTTTTTTCTCAGTTTCTTCTTCTGAAAATCTATAGTCCAAATATCCCTGACATACATCTTCAAATGAAATTCTCATTTTATCATAAAGTCTTATATAAGCATTTTCAGTATTTACAGGACATACACACTTATAATTTATAATAAAATGGAAAAGATAACTCATATACCCTGTTATTTTTAATGTTACTTCTACTGCATTTCTTGCTACTGTAGAATATTCAATCAATGAAAGTGCTGAAACACTTATTTTATTAGCTTCTACTCTATGTTTATATGCATTTCCGCTTTCAGCTATTTTTATTCCGTTTAATACTGCATTTTCCTCTCTTAGGAATTCAAAATCTCCCATCCCCATTTCAGGAAACTCACAAGTAAATACATCTTTATTCATGTACATTTCACTATATGATTTTATCAATAGATTTTCAGCTTTTCTTAAATATGCTGCTTTTTCTTCATCAGTAAGATAATTATTTTTTAGAAGAAGGCTTAAAAGTACACTTCCCATTACATCTTCTTCATCTATCTCTCTTTTCATTATAGATTTCACATAATCTGGTGATAATTTCATACTTTCTTCTATTGCTTTATAAAAATATTTTTCATTATACTTATAGTAGCCATTTGAAATACGTTCTAAACAGAAATCTAATTTATACTTATCAGAAAGCTTTAATTCTTCTATATTTTTCATTGTCTGTTCATCATTATTATGTATATAAAGGAATGTTACAGGTTCTGCCATTGCTGCTATTCTTACACCTTGAAAAATAATATTTGAAGCCATTTTTACTTCTTTTATTATTTTAGTAATTAAAATAGATTCATTGCATTTCAGATGTAAAAACTAATTTTATCTGAGCAAATTCATTATAATATTTATCTATTTGAGGATCTTTTATATCATTTTCTAAAATTCTTTTTACAGTTTTATCTTTAAGTCTTTTCTTTAAAATACTATAAAAAAATCTTTCCAGTTTTTCTACTATTTTTTCTTTTTTTCCAAAGAAAATATTACCTATTTTTTCTATTGGACTGCTTTCATTCTCATTTGCTAATTTTGTTATAAGAATTATTCCTGCTGCAAAAGCTGCATTTCCATTTACTTTATCATATTCATCTATATATTCATTAGCAATGTCTTTATAATTTTCAATAAATTTATTTACTGATTCTTTTTCTGTCTGCCACCAATATCTTGTAGTGTATAAAAGAGTTTTTTGAAAATCTTCTTTTATAAATGCCTTGCTGAATCCCAAATTTTTATAAAGACTATATTTCCCACTAAAAAGCTGAAACTGAGCACTTAATTTATCTGGAGCTTCTTTATACATCAATTCTGTATATCTTTTTAATACCTCTCCATCTTCATTATCTATAAAATTTTTATTTTCATCAAAACAACTCATATTTTCAAAACCATAAGCTTGATACATTGACATTTTCTGCCTGATATCATTTCCTGATGGAGCTATATTTGTTTCCCCTAATATATAACTCTCCAGCTGCTCTCTTACTTGTGGATCCTTATAAGAATATACATTTCTCATAATAATTTCTGCTACTTCTTTTTTTGCCATTTTTACCCCCTATATTTTATAATAGCTTTATTTTTTTTGTTTATCTGAATAGATAAGTGTTGATTGTCCTGTTTCTATTATACTTCAAAATTTCAAATAATGAAACAGCCTCCTATATATATTTACAGATAATTTTCTCGCAACTATAAGTAAACATTTATTAACCTTGTTTTCTCCATCATTTTTGTTAAATCAGCACCTCCAGACTTTACAAAATAAAAAGAAGCATTTATAAAGAAAGATTATATTTTAAAAGTTTTTATAGAAATATCTGTTGTTTAATTTCTATTTTCAAATATTTTTCCGTCTTAATTAACAAGCTTCTTCAAATTAAAATATTTAATTTATAAATATAATGTCATCAATAAAATAACAGGAGAGTTAAAAATTAAACTATCAACACGATCAAGCATTCCTCCATGACCTGCAAGTATAGTTCCTGAATCTTTTTTATTTACTTTTCTTTTAAAATATGAAATTGAGATATCTCCTAAAAATCCAAGTATAGCTATTATTGGTCCCATCCAAATATTAATTTTATACTCATAAGCTATATTTAAAAAGAATATAGTTGTTGTTGTTATTATTATTCCACCAACTACACCTTCTAAAGTTTTATTTGGACTGATTTTGGGGAGCTATCTTTCTTTTGCCAAAAATACTCCCAGTTATATATTGGTAAACATCATTTAATTCTATGAGAATAATATATCCTATAATCAATGAAATTCCAGATTTTATATTCACTAAATATGAAATAAAGCTTATAAGATAGACACTGACAAAAAAACTTACAGCTATCTTCTTTTTCTTTTTAATAAACATACTTGCTACTGCTGTTATATATGGAACAAAAAAATAGAAAACATAAAGCATATTTCTATAAATAATAAAATAATTGCTTCCTATTATTAATATACTTATCATTTTCATCTCAGCAGTTATTTTGACATCAAATAATTTTAAAAATTCTATTAATGACAAATAGGATATTAAACTAAATAAAACAATCATTGATAATTTATTTATACTTCCCAGATAAAAAAAACTGATTATTATCAGCCATGTTTTTATTCTCTGACATAAATTTTTATATCTTTCTTTGCTGAATTTATTTTTTAATAAATATACAAATATATATGCTCCTATTGCTATAAAAAAGAAAAAAATAAGTATAGGAATTTTTTGAAATATCTCCATATAATATTTTTCCTCCTTTATGAAATATTTTTTAAAGAACTTTTTATTCTATTATATATAGTAAGGAAAAGTAAAATTATTCCCAACACTATAAAATATTCTATATATTTATTATCTAATCTAAAAAATATAAAAATTGATAGCAGGCTTATAAAAAAGGCTCTGTCACTTTTCCCCATTGGTCCTTCATAATGTCTTTTTCCATCAATTTGTATAGCAGTCACTCCAGTATATTCTGATAATATTCCTAAAAATATAAATAACATAGTTAATATAGTATTAATATTTATGGCAGAAAAAAAGCAGAAGAAAAAAACTGTATCTGCAATTACATCTCCAATCTCATTTAGAAAAACACCTAAATTCGTTTTTTTTATCAAATCTGTTGGCAATCATCCCATCTAATGCATTAAGAGCCATTCTTATTAAGAAAAACAATGGAACTGTCAAAAACAACCATCTATATTTTGAAAACACATAAAAAATCATGGAAAATACAATACTTAAAATCATAGTTCCAATAGTTATCTGGTTAGGAGTTATCCCAATAAAGTTCAATTTTCTGCATAATGGCATCAATAAATCTTGAAATTTTCTCTTTAAATTATATATTGAAATATCCATTATTCTCCTCTCTTTTCACCTAAAGAAACTGTAAAAATACCAAAATTATCTATCAGCATTTTTCTTTTTTCTAATCCATTATATCTAAAAATATTATCCAGTTCTTTTTGACTTCTTCTTCTCATTATCCAACTTCCTTCTCTATGATTATTCAAAACAAAAGCTATTTTATGAAGTTGAGGATGCCATGGCTGACCTGTATATATAATACATCCGTTTTTTTCAAGTATTTCACTGGCTCCCTTTACTGCCTGATTTATAAGTTCATTTTCATTAAATAATTCAAATATTCCTGAAATTATAATTATATCTGGTGTGAACTCAAGCTTTTTATAAGTTTCAAAATCAAAACAGTCTAAATTAGTAAACCTTATATTTTCCCATTTATTTTCTTCAATAACCTTTTCTCCAGCTGCTATATTCTCTTTTTTAAATTCATTTATTATGATTTCAACATCTGGGAACTCTCTTTTAATATCAAAAAGATAATTTCCAACTCCTCCAGCAATATCTAATATTTTCACATTAGTCTTAGCTGGTGATGTTATCCTTTCTCTGACTAATTCAAGAAGATTTTTCTTTCTTTCTCTTATTCCTCTCCATCCTATTTCATTTAAATAACATCTGTCCATGAATTTTCCAACACCAAATTTTCCAGCAGCTTGATTTTTATAAATATAATCAAGAGAAGGTCCTGAATCAAATCCATGTTTCAATCCTACACTCATTCCTTTACTTAACCACCCTAATTTATTTAGAAGAAATTTTTGTATTCCAAAAGATATTTTTTCTTTAACTGGAATCATCTTCAATAAAATAGTTTCATATTCCTTTTGAGAAAATTTTTCTGGAAGAATATTTATACTTTCCTTTTTTAAACTATAACTTTTTATAATAAAATCATCTATTTTTTTATAGACTTCTTCTCTTTTTTCTTCAAACATTATCCCATGATAAAAATCCTGTTAAATATACAAATTCTTTTAATTCAGTTCCTAGTTCTAAATAGAATTTTTTCTGAGAATTATTTTTTACTACATAATCTTTTCCAGCAGAAAAAATGATTGTAGGAATTTCAATGGCAGCAGAATCTTCAGCTAATCTTTTTCCTGCATCTAAAAGATCAACAAGAAGTCTAGCATTAATATCCTTAGTTATCAATCTATCTGAATCATATTTTTTCTGTTCATTTTCATCATGAGTCAGTACTCTAGATTTAACATAACTTGGAATTTTAGCGTTTTTATTAAGTTTTGTTAAAAATATAATAGATTCCTTTGCTAAAGGAACATATAATTTTATTTCAAAAGCAGGAGCAAGAAGTGCCATTCCTGCAATTTCAGGAGCATAATCATGTACCCACGCTGTTAGAATAACTCCTCCTATACTATTTGCTACTACAAAAATATCTTTTTCTGATATTTTATATTCTTTTTTTATAAAACTTACAAAAGAATTTAAATCCCTCACATAATCCATAAATACTGGAGAACTCTTTTCCTTTGTACATCCATGTCCCCTCAAATCATAAGAAAAAATATTATATTTTTTTAAATTTCTCATTAGATGCAAAATCATTTAATCTTTCTGAATGCTCATGTCCTCTGTGAATCACAACTAAAGTTTTTTTACTTTTGTCAAAATTCCAGCTTCTATAAAATATATCTGCATTATCAAAGCTCTTAAAATAATTCATTTCCATAGAATTCTCCTTATTTGAATGCTCTAGCATTCTTTGATATTATCCAGCATATAATCTGGAATTACAGCATTTTTAACCAGTTTCTTTATTATAAAGACAGCTTCTTCACTTTCAAGCTGATAATTCTTTTTTAAAAAAGCACTTCCTAAGGCTGCACTTCTTGAATATCCCATTAAACAATGTATATATATCTTTTCATTTTCTTTTAAATTTTTATATTTCTCTACAACTAACTCTAAAACTGATAAAAATATATCTTTATTAAAATTACAAATATCCAAAAGTGGAAAGGAATAATATTCTCTGCTTGCTTTTTTTAATATATCATTCTCTTCTGATTCTGCTGATAGATCTATTACAATGACTTTTTTATCAGAAAGAAAAAATTCAACCTCTTTATTATTTAATTTTGAACCAATGAAAATATCAGGAGCAATCTCCTTCCAAGGTTCATTCTCATATTTTCTAAAATATTTCCATATAATATTATAACAAAACAAGTAAGGTAAATGTATTATTTTATTGTGATAGTTTATTTTTCCAGCTTTCTTTAAATATTTTGAATTGTTCTCTACATAAGATTTTCCTACAAGAAAAAAAGATAGAGAACTCCAGAATAATATTCTAGTCCAATTAAAGAATATCAATCCTAATGTAAATAATATAAAGCTGAATAAAAAATATACAAATCCTACTTTTCTATTTCTTTTATTATCTTTTTCAGGAAAAATAAAAATAGTAAACAGAGTAAGTCCCAGAGAAAATATTACATCTATTACATGATGTTGATAAATAAAAATTGTAGATAATCCCATCAGAAAAAACCAAACACAGAATAGATATTTTACTTTACTTTTTATCTCCCTATAAAATACTATTGTAAATATCACTGCATAGCTGATATGCAATGAAGGGCACTGGTTAAAATCTGTATCCATTCTCTCAAGAAATTGAAAAAAGAAATTGAAAAAAATATTTTTTACTTCAGGTTTTTCAAATGCAAATTTCAAAGGAAAAATAAAAAAAGAAACTGTTGATATCATTGTTATAAAATTTATTCGTTTCACTAATGTATATAGGCTCTCTTTTGTTTTACATATAAAAAATACACAAATAAAAAATATCCCTGAGCTTACATATGGAATTACCATCCATGGAACAAATGGAATATCTTCTTCCCATACAAAATAAAATGACGATACTGACTCTAAAGCAGGAGCTATGTTTTCCAGCTATTTCATAGAGAAATAAAAAAATTATATAACTTAAAGACATCCATAAAAAGCTCTGTAATGTTAAATTTACATTTTTATTTCTCATTCTTTTTCCTCAGAAGTATCATACTTAATATTTTCTTAGGAAACATCGAAAGAATAGATACTGCTATTTTCATTTTTATAGGAAATACTATTTTATCTCTATTTTCTTCAATACTTTTAACTATAATGTCAGCTGTATATTTCTCTGTCATTATAAAAGGTTTTTTAGATACATCATTATTATTCAACTCTCTCAATTTTAAAGTATCAATATATCCTGGGATAATAGCTGTCACCCCTATTCCAAAATCTGCTAAAGCCTCTCTGTACGCTCCGCATAAATTAATAACTACTCTTTTTGTTTTGCTGTATACTGATGCTCCTGGATATTCTAATAATGCTGCTACTGAAGATATTGCAGCAATATGCCCTTTTTTATTTTTCAACATAATTTCTCTTGCTATTTCAAAAGCATTTATAGTTCCTGATATATTTACTTTCAGCATATTTACAGCTTCTTCCTGAGTTAATCTTCTAGTACGGCTATTTGAATAATTTCCAGCTGAAGCTATCATTATATCCAGTTCCCCTTTTGAAAAATCTTTTACTGCTGTTTCAAATGACAGTCTATCATATGTATCAAGTCTATATATTTTAAGGTTCTCATGTTTTTCTACTTTATCTATTTTTTCCTGACTTCTCCCACAAATTCCTACTTCATGCCCTTGCTCTAAATATTTTTCAGCAATTGCCAATCCTATTCCAGATGTTCCTCCTGCAATAAATATTTTCATTATATTCCTCCAGTATTAATTTTTCTAAAATTTTCAGAGGTATTATGCATATTTTTATTTCTCATATTTTTTTTATTACCTTTTCCATTTATTATTGCTTCCTTGCCACGTTCATACCCATAATCCCATTGAATCTCTACATCCTCTCTAAATTTTTCATATTCATCTGGAATTGATAATTCAACTTGTAATTTGAGTAAATTCAATCTAGCTGTCACATAATGTCCCCTTAATTTAAAAGGTATATCAGATGTATCTATCCAATAGTCTCCATAGGAATCGTGTACTTCTTGCAATCTTTCATTTCCACTATAACCAAAAACTGATTTTACAGAAGAATCCTCTATTTTATCATATTCTTGTTTTAATTCCAGTATCACTTCATCTGCTAATAATTTAGCCAGTTCTATTGGAACAAGATTTATTGCTCCTCCAGCAAAATAGTTGTCATTGCATAATACTGGTTTAGTATAAAACATGTCTGAAATTGATATTCTTGCTGCTTTTAATAAAGAAAAATCTGTTATTATCTCTTCTTTTTCTGCAATTGCACTTTTCAATAAAACTTTTGATTTTATATTCAATTCCTCTTTTTCTAATAACTTCTCTATTTTTTTATCTGTAAAAATAACCTCTTGATACAGTTTTCTATCTCCACATAGTTTACCTGTTTCAAATTTATTAAACAGTATTTTAGAACCAATTATAACAATTCCAATAGAATTATTTTTTTCTTTATTTAATGTTGGAAGATAAGTTTCTAAATTTTCTGGTATATCTACTAAATATTTATCAAAAATATTTTCAATATATAATTTTTTTTCTTAATTCTCTCAACTTACAGTCAATCCCTATTCTATAAAGCATTTTTTCTCTAGTTAATTTTAAAGATTTTATAAAGTTATATAGTTCTAATGACTTCATATATTCTTTTATCTCAATGTCAGTTTCAAATGAATTTATGATAGCAGCAGCTATTGCTCCACCACAGCTTCCTATGATGAGATCAGGTGTACATCCCATATTTTTCAGTGCAGAAAATATACCTCCATAAACAGCAATTCTGGATCCACCTCCAGAAAAAATAACAGCCCTCTTATATTTCTGTAATTTTTCCATATCTTTATTCCCTTCAAAAAATTTATATCTATACAAAGCTAATTCTTAACTAAATTCTACCACATTAATACTTACTCTACTATTTAAATTTTAATATAAAAAAGAGATGCTTAATGCATCTCAGACACTCAATTAATTGTTCATATTTTTAGAAACTCTAAATTTTACTGTTTTTTTAGGATATATATTCATACGTTCTCTTGTTATAGGGTTAGATATTGTTCTTGAATTTCTTTCCTTTATTTCAAATATTCCTCTATTAATGAATACTACTGTACCATCTATTTGTAAAGCTTCCTGTAATGTTTCAAGAAAAATATTAATTTTTTTTGCTGCTTTTCTTGCAGATATTTCCCCATTGCTTACTTCTTTATATATTTTCGCTAATTCTTTTTTATTCATGACTATCACTACCTTTAATCATTAAGTCTTTCATTCCTTTTCCTGCTTTGAATCTTATTACTTCTTTAGGTTCTGTATATATTGCTTTTTCTATTTTTGGTGTTATTACTTTTCTTGATTTAACCACTTTTTTTTCAAAAGTCCCCCAATTTTTAAATGTTACTGGTCCATTTTCATTTAATGCCTTTAAAAGTGTATCCCAAAATCTATCTATTTCTTTTTTTACTTCTTCATGATTTTTATTTTTATTTCTTTTTTTATAAAATTTTATGAATTCCCCTTCTGTCATTTTTCCTCCAATGTTTTATATAATTTTTCATAGATCAATATCTTTGCCTACAAACGATTCTCAAAACCATATTTTTTTTAGTATTTGAAAATGTGTTCTCTTTTATATAATAAGGCGAATACTTAGAAGGCTAAACTCCTTATTTTTACTGAAGGCATTTTTTTAGGTCCCTAAAAACCAAATTGTTTTTTATCTTGATTTTATCAATTTTAAAGAGTATAATAGAAAAGAAAATTATTCAGAAAAGTTCGCCTTATTATATAAAAAAGAACTTTTAGCTTTTTTACAGTTATTTTCAACTAATAACAAAGGGGCTGTTTTAAATTTGCAACAGCCCCTTTGTTATCTTTTATTAATTAATACTTATTATTTTTATTTATCTAAAAATACTTTATTGCTAAAACTTATACCCTAATCCTGCTCCTACTATCCATTCACCTTTAGTCTTGTTTTTTCCTGATTGATTATGTGAATCTCTTTCTACTGCATATGTTCCTTTTACATCAAATAGTACTCCATTTTCAAGTTCAAGAACATATTTTGCATTTAGTCCTATACTATGTTCATTTTTGTGAGCTACTAAAATATCAAAATCGCTTCCACCTTTAAATCTTCCTGTGATAAACTCCTCATCTGCTCCATCAAGTATTCTTGTGTAGCTTACTCCTGCTGAAAGTGTACTCTTTCCTTTTTCATGAGGTATAACTTTCTTCAAGTCTATTCC
>JARCFY010000251.1:0-44637 GCA_029233225.1 Lepidodactylus listeri | reverse complement strand
GCTGCTTTCCTTCTACCACTGGAGTGTTCATTGATTTTAAAATCCCTTGGGGGGGGGGGGAAGAACTGTTTGTCTCTTGGCAACACATCGGCCCCGTTCCACACACAAACCACATTTTCCTAGTATAGTCTACCGCTTGCTCTGGCAATTTTGTGCTGATGATGTCGTAATTTTGTTCCAGGATCTAATATCTGAGTGCTGGAATAGGAGGAGGACTGTTTGCAGAAGGGAGCTGAGCAAGTGGCCTTTGGCGCTAAATCACCAGAAGGATCTGAAGGGGCCCTGAAATTCAGCTGGGGACACAAAGTCATTTGAATGATCTCTTGGAGAAAAAAACCAAAGTAGCCTTGGTTCGGGAGGCAAATGGTGGAAGTTGAGAGTCGGGTGAGGGATTCTTGAGGTGTAAAAGAACACAGAGGGACCAAGACTGTGGAAACAGCTTCCGTCAGAGCACTGACTTACGGTGAGGACCCACAAATGGCAGAGAAAACATACACTTGTTCTTATTGCGGGCAAACGTTTCAAGGGACTTCGACCCTCATGGTGCATGAGAGGACTCATATAGGAGAGCGAAGATATAAGTGCCTGCAGTGTGGGAGAACGTATCCGTGTCATTCTGACCTCCTCATACACCAGAAGAGCCACGCAGGAGAGAAGCCCCATCGATGTCCTTCACATTGTGTCAAATACTCCAGTCGGAATGCCCCCCTGCCCCCACACCAAGGAGCCCGTCTGGCAGAGAAGGTAAGCCAGTGCCCTGAGTGTGGGGAAGAGGAGCCCTGCTGGACCAGACCAGTGAGGGTCCATCTAATCCAGCATCCCGTCTCACACAGCAGCCAACCAACACCTCTGGAGGGCCAACAATGGGAGCACAGAGGCCGAGATCTTCCCCTGAGGCTGCCTCCTGGCCCTGGGATTCAGCGGCTTGGTGCCCCTCCTTCCTCAAGGACTTTGGGTGGAGATGTTTTCTGGGAACTCAATTGGCAGGCATGCCTGGGCCCAGTTCAGGTTGTGACTGGCGCAAGAGGAGATGGGGATTCGGCCTCCCCTCCTGCCACACGCGCATCATGTTCTTCACCCGAAGAAGCCCCGGTGGAGCTGCTGTTTTTGCCACTGGGGGAACTTCAGTGCAGCCCTCCTCTGTACGTGCAGATGTCCCTAGGAGGGCAAACAGCGGCTCCGCAGAGCTTCTTCGGGTCAGGAAAATGGTGTGGGGGTGGGGATGATACTCCTTCTCCTCACACGGCACCGTCCCAGTCTGAATTGAATGGATCCTGCGATTGCCTGGGAATTCCACCCACATGTGTGTTTGGTCTGCCAGAAATGGACAACTGAGACAAAACGCTCATTCTCAGAGTGACCACGACTGGGCCTTGTAGGACGTGTGACCGTGATGAACCAGTCAGGAGATGCCACATGCCCTGTGCTTCCCCGGATGTGCAGGAAGGGAGGGGAGAAGGACTTCACCCTTCCTTCCTTCCTGCACAGTGAAAACTTGGCTGCCCTCTGAAAAGTGGGAAGGTGAACTGGCGGCTGCCCTCGCTACGTGGCCCCAATCCACACCAGGTCCAGCACAACCACAAGTTGTCTTGGAAAGACTGGCGGAGACGTGTCACCATCCAACTCTCCTGCTAACCGGACCTTCTTTTCATTTTCCTAGTATAGTCTGTCACTTGCTCTGGCAATTTTGTGCTATCTGGAGTGCAACTTATTCCCCGCCTGCCGCCTGCACCCGTGTGGCTCCGTCCTCCCCCATGACCCCCACCCTTCCATGCCAGAGAAGTGGGGCTGAGTTCCAGAGAGCTTTCGCCACGGTGTCTTAATTGGCCTTTATAGGCTAGCCCGATCCTATCAGATCTCAGAAGCTAAGCAGGGTCGGCCCTGGTCGCTGTTTGGGTGGGAGACCACCAAGGAAGCCCAGAGCTCCTAAACAGAGGCAGCCAATGGTTACCTCTGAACATCTCTTGCTTCATGAGGGGTCTCTAAAAGTCAGCCGTGACTTGATCCCTCTCCTTTCCCCCCCCCCCCCCCCCCAGTGATGCCACAACATTCTTGGTTGTAAATTATTTTTGTTTTTTAACGAAGTCAACTTTTAAAACTTTTTAGCAGTTACGTTGGTAGGAATCATTCCCAGTACTTTTTGGAATTTGGTGGAGGACATTTCTGTGGACAGATAATTCAGGTGTTGTTATATATTTGTTTGGGAAATGGCTGTCTCTCCAGATGAGGCAGCTTACGATTAAAAGCAATAAAATAGACTTTTAAAAACGTGACAATGTTACAGAAGGAAACCAGTGAAAACAAGCCAGGGCCTAAAAACAGCTTCATATCTGCATGGAGCAGCACAAAGACGAAGACGTAAGAAAGTCCAGAGGCCAGAAGCAGACCATTATAACTGCTAAGAGAGGACAAAAAAATCTTAGTTAAAAGCCTCTTGCTGGGTAGACTTCAGAAAGGCTAATGCCGAAAGTCAAGGAAGGTAGGGGCCATGGGAGCCTTCTGGGGGAGGGTGTTCCAAAGGCAAGGAGCCACCACGGAGGAGGCCGTGTCTCTGTTCCCTGCCTCCCTCAACTCCACAGGTGGGACACCAAGGCCAGGGCTTCCGAAGAGGATCTCAGCAGATGCTTTTCAGTGTGACAGTCTTACCTAGTGGTGTCAGGAACTTTTGCCCACAGGAGATCCCGGGCTCAGCCCAATGCAGGAGCTCCAGTTCAAAGTCCCTGGAGATGCCTCCCCAGTCAGAGGGAACAGTTTTGAGTTACAGGAAGGGCCTGACGGGGGGGAAGGCAGCGGCAGAGGGTGTCCCTTGAATGCCAGGAGTTTCACTCAGCATGGGGCACATCATAGCAGAGCAGCCACTTTCTTGAGGGGAGCGGATCCTGGTCATCTGGAGGTCAATTGTAATGGTGGGAGATCTCCAGGTGCCACCTGGTGGTTGGCGTCCCTAGCCCCTCTGCCTGGGTGGGCCTCACTGCAAAGACCCCCGGGGTTGCACACACAGGGAATGGGGCAGGGTGGGGGGCGTGGCCTGAAAGGGATTTGTTTCCAGGGGATCTGATGACGCTTCCTCCTTCTCTCCCCAGTTCGGCTTTGAGAGCAGCGAAGAGGACGAAAGGCCGGTCGTGTCCGCCCAGGAAGCTCTAGCTCAGGCACTCCCGCAGCAGGCCCAGGTGAGTCTGGCAGGTGAGGGGAGGAGAGGAAGCTCGGGGGGGGGGGAGTCCCCCCACTCATTCTGCCTTTCCCACCAAGTCAGTGGCTTTGACTCCTGACGTGGAGGTTCAGCACTGAGAGTCCCAACTGAAGTGGGGGGTTTCCAGATCTCTCTCTATGCCGCCCCCCACCACTGCACTTTCCCCATCTCCCTTGTGCCCAGGAAGTGCCCTGAGTCTGGATGAGAAAAACCCCTTGCCAAGGCCAAGAAGGGTTGCCGTGCCAGTCTCTCTGCAGCCGGAGAGAAGAGCCAGAGTCCAGGAGCACCTTCAAGACTAACGATATTGGTGGCAGGGGAGGAGCTGGCATGGGTCACGGCTCACCTCATTCTGAAGGTATCTGGGGAAGTCTGCAGTGACTCATGAAAGCGCCAGCCCTGCCACCAATTGGGTTAGTCTTGAAGGTGCTCCTGGACTCTGGCTCATTTCCCACAAAAGCTCATCCCACAAATCTCTGGCTCTATCCCTTGCTTAGAGCATGTGCTGGCAATATCCTTTTGTCGTCCCTGCTTTGATAAATGAGTTTTCCTAGGATTTTTTTGGTCTTTGTATTTTTTTTTAAAAGCTAGATAAATTGCAAACAGAAAAAAGCATAAACACTATCTGTAAATTAGGAACTGAAACATAGGGCTGGAAGGGACCTCAAGGGTCATCTAGTCCAACCCCTGCACAACACAGGAAATTGACACCTGCTTCCCCCCTGCTCCCCAGTGATCCTTGCTCTCTGCCCAGAGGAAGGCAAAAGACCTTCAGGATCCCTGAGGCGATCTGGTCTGGGAGGGAAATTTCCCCAAACTTATAAAAAGAGAAGGAGAAGATGAATGAGGGAGACTTGCCTTGGCGGTAGTATGTGCGAAAAGGATCTAGGGGTCTCAGAAGACCATCCACTGAACATGAGTCAGCACTGCAGTAGCTAAAAAGGCAAATGGGATTTCAGGCTGGATCAACAGAAGAGAAGAAGAAGAAGAAGAGATTGGATTTATACCCCACCCTTCACTCGGAGTCTCAGAGCGGCTTACAAACTCCTTTCCCTTCCCCTCCCCACAACAGACACCCTGTGAGGTAGGTGGGGCTGAGAGAGCTCTGAGATAACTGTCCTTGAGGGAACAGCTGGTACAGAGCTATGGCTTGCCCAAGGTCATCCAGTGGGTGCAAGTGGAGGAGTGGGGAATCAAACCCGGTTCTCCCAGATTAGAGTCCGCGCACTTAACCACTACACCAAACAGAACTACAGTGTCCAGATCATGCAAAGTGATGGTATCGCTTTACTCTGCTTTGGTCAGACCTCACCTAGAGTTTATCCGTATGTGTGTGTCTGAACTCTCTCAATCAGACACCTTTCAGCCCTCTTAAAAATGACAGCCCTGAACAGCAAACTGCTGCTCCTTCTGCACACCAGTGCAGCTGTACAGAATGTGCTGGGCGTGGCCCCCAAAGAATTGCCTATGGACTGCCAGAGATGGCTGAGGCGTGGAGTATGCCCAGATGTCTCCTGGTCTGGGTAGCCCGATTTCCCCTCCCCAGCCTCTGGGTGTCTTCAGTGCGGCTGCCTTGGGGTGCAGAAGGAGCTCAGCATTCCTCAAGCAGCTCTCCTCACTGCTGGGCCTCCGAGGCGTTCCTGAGGGCACAGGATGGGCTGCAGTTGTGAGGGGAAAGCCAGGTTCCTTCCCTTCCGTGGCTTTCTCCAAGGAATCTACAATTTGCCGTGAAGGCATAAGAAAAACCCAGCTCCGAGGAGAAAGGGAGCAAAGAAGCAAGACCAGAAGAGCCCGAGCCAGTTGATGGGAATGTTGAGGCTCTCCCCCGACCCACATTTCCCTGGTGCCCCTGCTGACTTTGCCTCGGTGCTACCCTGGACACGGGTTCTGATCCCTGGCTTCTACTGCCAGAACTGGCTTGGGAAGGAAGGTAAAATTATTGTATGGCCTTCTGTGTGGAATAGCTAGGAGATCCTGGAGGGACCGCTAGGTGGCAAGCTGTGTTTATTGCTTTTTGGGCTGAGGGTTTTATTTATTTATTTATTTGATTTCTAGGCCTTCAGTCCTGTGCTCTGCCCAATGCTGCTGTCCCCAGGAATCCTCACCCTGCGACCCCCTCCCTTCTTTTCCTGTGTCACCACTGCAGTGTTGGGGAATCTGGGTGGAGGCCCCCGAATAAGTCTCTGTTGTCTGTCTCCCCCCCTCTCTCTAGAGCCCACAGGGGCCCACGGGGCTGATCGGCCCCCCAGGGAAACCAGGCCACCAGGTAAGTTCTTTGGGGGGACTGAGGGATGTGTCTGGAGAGTGGGCCTGCGGTTGTGGGGATGGGCGTCCTCTCATGCCTTCTTTCTGTGTAATCCCCAGGGTCGAGCCGGAGCTGACGGGGCCCCTTCCAATCTCTGCTTTACAAGGGCTCTGGGGGGGGCACCTCTTCCGTTCCTGGGAGGGGTCTCTGGTCCCAAGGTCAGGGGCTTTATGGTAGGCTGCCTCAGGGAAGAAAGGCGGCTAATACATATTTTAAATAAGGGAACCAATAAATAAAAAGGGCCTACCCCCTGGTTTTCTCTCTGCAGGGTGACTGCAGCTTCGGTAGGTTTTATTGGAGCCGGGCTACTGGACGCAAATCTAAAATGAAGAAGGGGGGCCCTGAACTGGATAGGCCAGGCAAGCCCAGTCTCGTCACATCTTGGAAGCTAAGCAGGGCCGATCCTGGCAAGTACTTGGATGGGAGACCTCCAAGGAATTCCAGAGAGAGAGAGAGAGAGAAAATACTCAATCCCCCCCACCAATAAAATAAAATGGAGAAGGGGGAAATGTTGTAAGCCGCTTTGATTCCCCATCAGGTAGAAAAGTGAGGTATAAATCAGGTAAAATAAATACTTTGTGCATCAAAATTCGGCAGCCCACCCCAGTGTCACCAAGTTCTGCAAAGCATCAAGACCTGTTAGCTGATCTGCTGGCTTTGGCGCTTTATTCAGCTCATCCTATTCACAGGTGGGAGCAAAGAGGGACCTAGGACCCAGCCCTCCCATCACATGTCTCCCCCCCCCCCCCTGGCTTCTTGAGCCAAGCTTCACCTTACCCCGTTCATGATATTTCCTAGTCATTTCCACCATCTTGAGAACGAGGAGCTCAGGTTTTCCTCTCAGAGCCCTGAAAACTGAGGTCCTCAGGCTGAGAAGTGAGGTGCCTCGTCAAGGTCTCAGGCCCAATTAAATAGTGCAGCTACTGTGGTGGTGGGAGGGGCACCTCTCTGACCTGAATCCCCCCCCCCCACAGTGGTCTAATGCCCGTGTGACGCTGAGATCCTTTCTTTCCTCTTAGTCGGACGACAGAGAAGTGGGACCGCATGGACTTCCGAGAGAACTGGTAGGTGCCACTCTGCCCTTGGAGCCTGCAGGGGAGTCTGGGAAAGATGGCGCAGCTCAGGACTCAGCAAAGGCCCAGGTGCTGTGCGCCTGTACCACAAGCTCCTGAAAATGCAAAGATTCGGGGCCGTGTTCTCCCAAACAGCACTCAAGGAGATAAAACATGTGTCTCTGGGCTGTACCTTGCAATGGAGGCTCTCCTGATGGAAACCTCCCTCCCCATTTTGTTCTACAGAGGACCATTTTAGTCTCGTGAGCCCTGAGAGAGACGTATCTTTTTAGGCCTCACAAAAAGATTTACAGCCCCGATTTTCATTGATTCAAGGAAGTCTTCATGGCACAGAGGCTTTTTGACAAAATATTATAGCCATATTTGAAATACACAGGGAAAGTGAACATTCAGCATTTTAGGAAGAAATTCTGGATACATAATTTAGATCTCGAATGTAGCCCTGTCTGCCCATTCCTCCCAGGACATCAGAGGCTTCCTCTCTCTCTCTCTCTCAAGCGCACCAAGCTCCTTCAGCAACTTATTCAACGAGAGAATTTCAGATCCCTCCAGATAACTCACCCGGTCCGCTGAGGGAAGGATGCAGAGTCTGGGAGTGGGGCAGGATCCATTCCTCGGTCTCTTTTTCATTCCATCTCTTTCCCCTCTCCCTCACTGCTGTTTCAGATGTGGGCACCATCCCTGAAGATGGAGGCGCCATTCCCTGAAGCGGAAGGAACTTCCTTGGAGCAAGAGCCGAGGGCGCAGGCCATGGAGCGTGTCCAAGATGTCCTCTCCTGTGGTAACGACTCTTTGTGCCTGGATGCGATTGGGGCACCCAGTGAATTTGATGGGTAGAAAGTTCAGGCAGGTTGTGGGGGGGGGGGGAATGAAACACTTCTTGACACAACACAGAGTTTATTTGTGGAACTCAGTGTCCCTTAATTGTGATGCCTCTCAAAGGGGATTAAACAAACTCATGGAAGGCAATTTCTCCCATCAGTTAAAATAGTCCTCTCTGTCCCATTTTCCATAAGGTAGACAAATCTTGGTAGAACTATTCAACTTGGTGAATAAAGAGAACCTCCACCTGGGGCCAATGAGGATGGAAACATTTGGCTTCTGTGCCCGTGCTTCCAGGGGACATCTGGTGGGTCACTTTGGGAAACAGGATGGTGTAAGAGGGACGGTGGGCTGTTGCCCAGGAGCTTTGGGGGAGGGGCTTTGGGGAGGGGCTTGGGTCAGATGTGATGTCATGTAGATGTTGCATCTGGATGAAAACCTGGTTGGGAAGTGAGCATGCCAAGAGGCACTCTGAAAACTCATTCTTTTGACCTTCAAGTCTTCAGATGCGCTCAAGTCACATCTGGGCCGAATGTGACGGTAACGTGTCATGCCACATCATTTCCATCCCTGTTTTCACCCCCTCCCTCAAACCTGACACCGGCCTGACAGAAGTCTGAAATATGTTGGCAGCATTTAGAATCCCTGAGATTCCTGGTATCTAGTCCTTCTCTTCAAAATCTCTCAGAATTTTGTAAAAAATGTTAAAAGTTGTTGAGTGTACACAGGGCAAGGTTTCACACCCCTGGCAATACAGTGAACGAAGCAGGGAACAAACAAGCAAGTTGAATAGAAAGTCGTGGAAAAAACCCTTCCTTCCTCCTCTGTCTCAGTAACAGGAAGTGGAGAGATGCTGTTGAGCTGTCATCTTTTCAGAGATGTGGAAACGGCTGCTGCACCTCCAGTCCAGGTAGGGGAATTGAGCAGGGGACAGCCTGGGTTCCCCCTCCATTCTCAGGGGGGCTTTTGCTCCTGCAGTTTCTAGAAGGTGTCTGGGCGAGAGGGGCTTTGAACACCAGTCCCTTCACCCATGCCAAGCCTTACATCCTGTACCCTCCCAGACTACTCCCTTCAAGGGTGCCATCTCTGCCTGGGGTGATCTCTGCCGAGGGTATCTACTTTTTCTTTCAGGGTCCGTTTTCCTTTGAGGAGGTGGCTGTGTATTTCACTGATGCGGAGTGGGCCCTGCTGGATCCGGGCCAAAGAGCTCTCTACCGGGAAGTCATGCTGGAGAACTATGGGAATGTGGCCTTTCTGGGTAAGGTTCTTCATATGTGAGAAAGGTGTGAATTGCTGCCATTGTGATGAGGTAAATAATGGAAATAATCCCGTCCCCCTTCTACTGTTTGGGATTGTGGACTTTGATGTTGACCAAGTTTCTGTCCTTCCAGGAGAATTTTTTGGATTTCTGTCCTTTCCCATATGAGTGCCCCCCCCCCCCCCCATATCTTGAAAAGCTGTGGTATCGTTATATCCTGGATATTCTGGGGAAAGATGAGTGGCTGTTTAAGGTCAGCCAAGCTGGGCAAGGCCAAAGGGCTGTCAGTCCTTTACTACTGCAGTCACATATAGACTTTTGGCCCTTACCTGCTCTCCTAGTTGCTAAATGTTGCAGAATTAGGGCTGGAGTGAGCCTCAGTCCTCGGCTAAAACTTTTCAAAACCTCTGATACATTTTCATTACTTCAATAGTAATTAGCTTTTATGGTTGAAACTTTGATCCTGTTCCCAGGAAGCTTCAGGACTCTGCTGAGTGCTGTGGCCCTCACTTACGCACGTCACTTTGCCTTCTGGGAATGTTTATACTTTGCAGCAGTCAGAAGTCATTATCAAGTACTAAATAAATGGATTATCAGAAATCAGCTTCCTCCCGTGAGTCACCCTGGCTTAACACAGCTTTCCTCGACTTCCCTGACTCCAGAGATAGACCGAAAGGGGCTGACTTTGTTACGCACGCCATATGCTCATCACAGACTTGACTGAGTTATATTAGTTTCATTCAGTAAAAAAGGGTACTGTACTTAATGACTGAATTAGCTTTGTTCGAGGTTGTTCTGATCAACCACTGTTGCCATGATGGGTCTTGACATAGTAACCAAGGATATCCCTTTCAAACTAAAAAGTGCACAATTTATGTATTGGGGTGGTGTTGAAATATTCTGTGTCAACTATTGGAATGCTTCGCAAATGTTTTCTGACTTAAGAGTCTCAAGAACTTTAGTTCACTCAAAATGGAGCTGGTTCAGTCTGGCTGCGGCCTGCTCTTGTTTAAGAATGTTGTCTTTAAGTCTCCTTAGTTTCACACAGCTGTGCTGGGGAGATCGGACATCCTTGCACCTGCAAGATAACATGGGGAATTTCACACTACACTTTTAAAAACGTTACTGAATCGGCTTGGAATAAACTGGTAGAGTGATGGCCATTTCACACAGCCCTTCCCCTACTATTTTGGAGCCATTTTGTCATTTCAAACTTTCTTTTCGAGCCTCTTTTTGCCCGTGTGGGCGAGCTCTGTCTTTTTTTTTAAAAGAGCCGAGTTAGAGTGCTATAACAGGATACCAAAACAGTGTCATAGTGACCCCATTGGCTCTAAGGTGGCTCTCAGTGGAGCCCAGGCATTCTAATGGGGTCGCTATAACGGTGTTTTGGTATCCTGTAATAGCGTTATACCACTCTAAACCTGCTCTTTAAAAAAAAAAAAGTCGGAGGTCACTCGAACAGACAAAAAGAGGCACGAAAACACTTGTCATTGGAGGAAGCGCTTCGGGGGCATTTCACACAGCACTCCGTAGCACTTCAGGACCAGGAGAAGAACTGGAGAACGCTTGGGAGGAGGTTTTCCAGGTAAACCGGATCAGAAAAGCTTCCCCAACGGGAGAGGCACGTTTCTGTGTGAAAGGGCCAATATGTTCCATTAGGGAACCGGTCCTAAAACGGTTCTGTGTGAAATGTCACACAGAAACCATTACTGAAGAGTTCCTGAAACGCTACATATTGGCAGTGACATTCCTCCCTGTTCCCTCTCGGGCCTTGGCGTTCCTCTTGAGTATTCCCAAGCAATTAAGTCCTCTGGGAAGGGACTGGTGCTGTGAAACTGCAGATCACATCACCTGCTCTGACATGACTTGAGCCAGCTTGTCCGCCAAGGTGGGGTACAAATACAAATAATAAATAAATAATAAATATTCAGAGACCAATGAAATTGTCCTTTCCTTCACTGGCCTTCTTGTATCTGGAAGACATTGCTTGAACCCTGATTGGTGTCCAGGCCCAGCAACCACTGAGGGTTCCAGCAATAAATAACCTGCTTTAACATCCTTTCGGGGGACATGATGGTGTTGCATGTCAAGCTGACTTGTAACTCTGTCTTGCTCACCTTTCGGCCATCTTGGAAGCTCGGTGCTGAAGCCAACCAGCCTGGCGCTTGGGACTCTGGAGACAGAGTACATTTGGATCCAGAACTGAATGGGTAACATCTTGTCTTTGAGAACCAAGGTTCCAGAAGTGTTTAGCTAGTTCGTTAATCTTTAGCTTCTTTTTTCCCCTTACGGTACTGTTTTAAATAATTCTGCACCTTTTAATGAATACATCTTCTGCACTTAAATAAACATATATTTTATTTACCAATTTCTGTCTCCACTGGTGCAATAAGTTATCTGGCCCCTAAGACTGTCGGTTACTACCTCTAGAATAACCTGTGGGTCTCCTGCCGTGAGCAAACATCGCAGAGAGGGTTCCCTAGCAGCTAAGCCCAGTAAAGTCAGGAGTGTGTTCTTTGGTTCTTGACTGGAGGGACACAGAAGGACTTGTGGTAGCACTGCCTGGTTAGAGGTACACAGGTGCCTTTAACCCCCCTTTGTAATTGTAGCTAGCCACTCTCTTGGTGAAGACAATCTCCAGCCCAGGTTGGGTAGCACATGGAGAAAGGCTCTCTTTGACAAAGAGTGTGTAATGGAATAAATCAAGTTTTGGTTTAGAACACCTTCCCCTCACCCCCTCTCCCTCTCTGGATAACATTGGGAAGCCAGCATCTCTCCCTCCCCAAAATGAACACAGTGGGAATGAGAGTACATGAAATGGTTCCTGCTCCCCTCTTTTTCCCAACACTAAACTTACCTGCCCTCCCAGTTGCTAAATGTAGCCAGGTAAAACAATTTGCCCCTTATCTGTCTCACCCCGACCTAGCCATGGTAGTGCCCGCAACGGGCACCTCTAAACATGTATCTTGCTCTATGCTGGGCTGCCCTTGAAGCTGATCTGGAAGTGGCAGCCTGTCCAGAATGCAGTGGCTCGAGTCCTTACAGGGACACCGATAACTGCACTTACACAACCTGTGCTTTGCCAGCTGCACTGGCTCCAAGTTGAGTACTGGGTCAGGTCCAAGGTTTTGATCTTGACCTTTAAGGCCCTAAACAGTCAGGGACCAAAGTACCTACTGGACCTCCTTCTACTGATATGTCCCCTGGAGAGCATTACACTCAAGTTACCAACATCTATTGGAAGTCTTTGGCCCAATAAGTGTCCGACTGCCCTCAACCAGAGCCAGGGCCTTTTTAGCCTTGTCTCTGACTTGGTGGAACTCTGCTGGTTAACATCTGGGCACTGTGGGATTTACGACAAATTAGGAAGGCTTGCAGGGCAGAGATGTTCTGCCAAGCGTACAGTTGAGAACAACCCTAACTATTAGATTCACAATCTGCTTTCACTGCTCTTCCCCCATTGCTAATGTAAATTGGGGTGCAGAATTGTATGATGGCACCATACGGTTATTGGGCTTTATCTTAAACTATTTAATAGATTTGATGTGGTTTTTTATGACTTTGATATGAATCACCCTAAGCTCGCTTGCCAGGAGGGCTAGAAACAAACCAAATAAATAAATAAACACTCTCTCTTTATTCTAGCAGAGAACCGTCAGCATAAAAAGAAGAGTGAGGAACTTCATCCGCAATTGTCAGATAAAGTTAATAATGAAGATTCAAAAGGAAAGGTCAGGAATCGAAGCAGACCTATGAGAAAGAAAGGCAGCCATTTGGTTGAGAACAGAGATAGAAGACAGCGTAATGTACAGTCTCCAAAGCACAATATAATGAAGACAAGTAAATCTGTTAAGTACAGAAAGTACGTCAAATATAGGTCACAGCTTCTTGTGAACCTAAGAATACAAAAAGTAGAGAAACCTTTTGAAAACTCGGAGTGTGGGCAGAGATTCAGTCTGAGTGACAATCTTCAATGGCATCAGGGAACCCACACAGGAGGGAAACATTTTGACTGCTCACAGTGTGGGAAGAAATTCAGTCAGAGTGCCCATCTTCAACAGCATCAGAGAGCCCACACAGGGGAGAAACCTTTTGAATGCTCAGAGTGTGGACAGAGATTCGCTCGGAGTGGCAATCTTCACCTGCATCAAAGAATGCACACAGGGGAGAAACCTTTTGAATGCTCAGAGTGTGGAAAAACATTCACTCGGAGTGCCTCTCTTAAAGATCATTGGAGAACCCACACAGGGGAGAAACCTTTTGAATGCTCAGAGTGTGGGAAGAGATTCAGTCACAATGGTGGTCTTCAATATCATCAAAGAACCCACACACAGGAGAAACCTTTTGAATGCTCAGAGTGTGAGAAAAGATTTATTCAGAGTAGCAGTCTTCAGTATCATCAAACAACCCACACAGGAGAGAAACCTTTTGAATGCTCAGAATGTGGGAAAAAATTCAGTTACAATGGCGGTCTTCGAAAGCATCAAAGAACGCACACAGGGGAGAAACCTTTTGAATGCTCAGAGTGTGGAAAAAGATTCATTCAGAGTAGCAGTCTTCTTTATCATCAAAGAACCCACACAGGGGAGAAACCATTTGAATGCTCAGAGTGTGGGAAAAGATTCGCTCGGAGTGCCTCTCTTAAAAAGCATCAGAGAACCCACACAGGGGAGAAACCTTTTGAATGCTCAGAGTGTGGAAAGAGATTCGCTTTGGGAGGCAATCTTCAGCTGCATCAAAGAATGCACACAGAGGAGAAACCTTTTGAATGCTCAGAGTGTGGAAAAAAATTTGCTCGGAGTGGCTCTCTTAAAGAGCATCAGAGAACCCACACAGGGGAGAAACCTTTTGAATGCTTAGAGTGTGGGAAGCGATTCAGTTCCAGTAGCAATCTCCAACAGCATCAAGGAACCCATACAGGGGAGAAACCTTTTGAATGCTCACAATGTGGGAAAAGATTCAGTTACAATGGTGGTCTTCGAAAGCATCAAAGAACGCACACAGGGGAGAAACCTTTTGAATGCTCAGAATGTGGGAAAAAATTCAGTCACAATGGCGGTCTTCGAAATCATCAAAGAACGCACACAGGGGAGAAACCTTTTGAATGCTCAGAATGTGGGAAAAGATTCATTTGCAATGGAAAACTTCAACTTCATCAAAGATCCCACACAGGGGAGAAACCTTTTGAATGCTCAGAATGTGGGAAAAGATTCAGTCGCAATGAGAGTCTTCAATACCATCAAAGAACACACACAGGGGAGAAACCTTTTGAATGCTCAGAATGTGGGAAAAGATTCAGTCACAATGGCAGTCTTCAGTATCATCAAAGAATGCACACAGGGGAGAAACCTTTTGAATGCTCAGAATGTGGGAAAAGATTCAGTTACAATGGCGGTCTTCGAAAGCATCAAAGAACGCACACAGGGGAGAAACCTTTTGAATGCTCAGAGTGTGGGAAAAGATTCATTCAGAGTAGCAGTCTTCAGTATCATCAAAGAACGCATACTGGGGAGAAACCTTTTGAATGCTCAGAATGTGGAAAGAAATTCACTCAAGGTAGCTATCTTCAGCAGCATCAGAAAACCCACACAGGGGAGAAGCCTTTTGAATGCTCAGAATGTGGGAAAAGATTCACTCAGAGGGGCCATCTTTATCTGCATCAGAGAATCCACACAGGGGAGAAACCTTTTGAATGCTCAGAGTGTGGAAAGAGGTTCAGTCTCAATAGCAGTCTTCAGCTGCATCAAAGAACCCACACAGGGGAGAAACCTTTTGAATGCTCAGTGTGTGGAAAGAGATTCACTCAGAGTGGCAGTCTTCAGCTGCATCTGAGAACGCACACGGGGGAGAAGCCTTTTGAGTGCTCAGAGTGTGGAAAGAGATTCAGTCACAGTAGCAGTCTTCAGCAGCATCAGAGAACCCATGCAGGGGAGAAACCTTTTTAATGCTCAAACTGTGGAAAGAGTCAGTACCAGCAGAGATCTTCAAAAGCATTAAAGAACCCACAGAGGAGAGAGATCTTTTGAATGCTCAAGAGTGTGGGAACAGATTCAGTCGGAGTGGGAGTCTTCAGGAGCATCAAAGAAACCCACACGGGGAGAAACTTTCTGAATGTCCAGAGTGTGGGAACAGATTCAGTCGGAGTGGGCGTCTTCAGCAGCATCAAAGAAACCCACGCAGGGAGAAACTTTTTGAATGCTCAGAGCATGGAAAGTGATTAAGTTGGAGTAGCACTTTTCATAAAGATCTAAGAGCCCTCCGAAGGAGAAACCAGGCAATTGCTTAGCCTGTGAAAAGAGCACTTCTCTTATTTCATTGCTAAAAGAGAACCATAGACCACATAAAGCATCAAAACAATCGGTGACCGGAAAAAAGCCAACAGAAAAAACTCCACTGTAATAAATGCTCACACGGAAAAAAGCCCACACGGAAATAGGCCCACGTGGAAAAAAGCCCATACACAGAAAAAAGCCCACATGGAAAGAAGCCCATATGGAAAAATACCAGGTAAAACGCCATAAATATTTATAATAGTGGATAACCACTGATCTCCACTTATGAGAATGAACAGGTATTACCTATATTTTATGTCGTTGTTTTAGGATTAAAACATGTCATGTTCACATGCAACAATTTGTATTGTGATTTTATCAGTTATCAAATTATTTGCTATGTTATTAGGAAATAACTTCCTTACTATACAAAAGTGGCGTGTATGAAGAGGGCTTTAATGCTCTTGAGTGTAAGACTTAGAAGGAAAATGCAGGAAATAAAAGTGACCATTTTGTTATCAACAAACTTCATTAGGAAGGAAAAACAATAACGACAGAAATTAAACTCTCTATAGAAATATTTTTAAATAAAATTAAATACCTGAAGAGCAGTTGTAATTCTGAGTGATCTCCAGCCCTCACCTGGAGATTGGCAACAGTGGTTCTTCAGGAGGAAAAGAAGTCTTTCTCTGCAATGGGGCCAAAGTAGCTTACATCATTCTCCTCTCCCCCTTTAAGACAACAGATCTTTCCCCCCCAGAGAAAATAACTACTTTGGAGGGTGGGCTCTATGGCATTCTTTTCAACTGAGGCCTCTCCCCTCTCCAAACCCTGGCTTCCGTAGATTCTACCATAAAATCTCCAGGAATTTCCCTACCTGGAGCTGGCAACCCTAGTCAGGACTGGCCCCCGGTTACTTTTCTCCCAAAGGCCAAAATAGGTGTGGAAAGGGCCTTTTACTGACAGAACCAAGCTTGGTTGCCTAACCATAGCCACTGAGGGAATAGTCCCACAGGAGCCAAGAGAAAGACATGTCATCATCAGGACAGCTGTTTGGCAGTTATTCTGACAGGGAACAGTGGCTGAAGTGGGAGTGGGCGGGGAAGAGGAGCAGACCCAGCCCCCCAGCCAATAGCGGTTGATGGGCCAGTGGCTGATGGAGTGCACTGCACAGCCAATGGGAGAGCTGGAAATGGCCAATGCACCAAGAGAATGATTATGTTAAGATAGGTAATACCTGTTCATTCTCATAAGTGGAAGTGAATGGTTATCCACCATTATAAATATGGTGCTTTACATGGTATTTTCCCATGTGGGCTTGTTTCCGTACGGGCTTTTTTCTGTGTGGGTTTTTATGTATATGGGCTTTTTCCCATGAGTTATTGGAAACCTTATTCTGATCAATAAAGAATATATATGTGCTATCCTTATTTTATAGTAAATAGATTGTGTGCTTACATACAAAGATATAGCTAAAGTTGCTTCCAAGAGCTAATAGCCAGATGTTTAGTTATTTCAAAGTCCAGCCAGAAACAGAAGATATTAATCACAAGTTTTTTGACAATTAAAAAGGCCAATTAAAAGTGCAGAACTTGTATTTTATACAAGGAGGACCCCTACTGGGTATAGCAAAATGGTATATTTCAGTGAACCCAAGATAATTAATTTAGATTTATCTTCTAAAAATTCAATTACAATCCACTGATGGATTAAAATAAAGGATAAGAGGTGAATTCAAGATATTTATACAAGCTTTATGTCATATGCTACTTTGGAACATTAGAAAATGCATGTAAAGAGTTTAATTTTTTGGAATATCATTATCTTTTATTTTTCATAATTTATACATATGTTATAGTGGGAATAGTCCACAGATATGTTATTAAAGTGCTTTTTATGTACATACTAGGACTAAGGCCTGTTGTGGAAATAAATACAACGGGCTCTAGAAAGAGGCTCTGGGAGAGTGCCCTGGCCTTGGGCACTCAGCGTCAATTTGCTGTGTTGACCTCAGCAGGGTATAATGACACAGAGTCCACCAGTTTCTCCAGGGGAAGATCTCTGCCATCTGAAGAGCAGTTGTAGTTCAGTGAGATCTCCATCCCTCTCCTGAGATTGACAACAATGGTTCCCCATGAGGGAACAGGTAGTTTGGAGGGTGGAGTCTATGGCAATGAACCTGTCTGAGGTCCCACCCCTGCTGAAACCTCACCCTCTCCAGGGTACACCCCTCAAATCTCCAGGAATTTCCCAACCTGGAGTTGGCAACCCTATCTTCCTCCTAGCCAACCATCAGTGTATCATTATCTGCCCCCCTGGCTTCAGCTTTCCATCTCCTCCCTCCTAGAGAGCAATTATAATTCTGAGTGATCTCCAGCCCCCACTTGGAGATTGGCAACAATGGTTCCCCATGAGGGACTGGTTGGCTTGGTGGGTGGAGTCTATGGCATTGTACCTGTCTGAGGTCCCACCCCTCCTCCAACCTCACTGTCACCAGGTGCCATCCCTCAAATCTCCAGGAATTTTCCACCTGGAGTTGGCAACCCTATCCTTCCCAGCCAATCATCAACTTCACTCTTCAGCTTTCCTCCCCCCCCCCCGGAGAGCACTCATAATTCTGAGTGATCTCCAGTCCTTGCCTGGAGATTGGCAACCATCATTCCCTTGGAGAAGTAGTCTTTCTCTGCAATGGAGACCAAAGCAGCTGATATCATTCTCCTCTCCCCCTTTGGACTTGCACAACAACCCTGTGAGGTAGGTTAGGCTTAAAAACTGTGACTGGCCGCAAATCACCCATTCACCAAGAATCTGGGTGTAGCAGATCCTGCTCTGAAGCACTGACTGCTACGCCTAGGGTAGCCAACCTCCAGGTGGAGCCTGAAGATCACCAGGTATCACAACTGAATTCCAGACAACAGATCCCCCTCCAAAGCCATTTTCTCCAGGGTAACTGATCTCTGTCATCTGGAGATCAATAACAGTGGGAGATCTCCAGGTCACACCTGGAGTTGGCAGCCCTATCTCTTTCCCAGCCAGCTATCAACCTATATTTTCCCCTCTTCTGATTTCCATCTCCCCCCCCCCATCTGCAGCTTCTACCATGCTCTGAAGCCCTGACTGCTATGTCACATTGACTGTCATAGGGAGGCCTTTTCAGCAGGGTATAAGGACACAGAGTCCACCATTTTCTCCAGGGGAACTGATCTCTGCCATCTGGAGAGCACTTGTAATTCTGAGTGATCTCCAGCCCTCACCTGGAGATTGGCAACTCTTCTCTGCCCACTGCCAGGTGGGTCTAACTGTCCTTTCAGTGGCCTGCTTCTGTCAGTAAAAAGGCAATGGACTTTCAGCATAACCCCCTCCCCCGCCCACTGCCAGCTTGGCAACCAAGCTTGCTCTGATTAGGGAAATACCTGGAGATTTGGGGGGGGGGGTGGATCCTGTGAAGGGCAGCATTGGGGGGGGACTGGAAGGACTCAGCAGGGAAGGACGTTCGTGGGGAGGGTGGGATATAAATGTGAAGAATAAAGAAATATAATACCATAGGGTCTCCCCTCCAAAGCAGCCATTTTCTCCAGGGGAACTGATCTCTGTCATCTGGAGATCAATTGTAACAGCAGAGATCTCCAGGTCCCACCTGGAGATTGGTAGCCCTAGGGGGAAAGTCAGCCACACAGCAGGGGGTTGAAGAGAATGGTTTGATGGCTGCTGGCCCACCTTATTAGCCAGCCAGCCAGCCATGGTGGAGCTAAGTAGGAGAGAGAGCCTGAGGAATTTCACACAGCCAATATGTTCTGTTTCAGGAACTCTTCGGTAACGGTTTCTGTCAGGCATTTCACACAGAACTGTATTAGTACCGGTTCCCTAACTGAACATATTGGCCCTTTCACACAGAAATGTGCCTCTCCTGTTGGGGAAGCGTTCCTGAGCCAGTTTACCTTGAAACCTCCTCCCAAGCGTTCGTCAGTTCTTGTACCGGTCCTGAAGTGCTACGGGGTGCTGTGTGAAATGTCCCCACTTCAGAGTTTATTCTGACAGGAAATTGGGCAAGCTGGCAGTGTGCAGGGGAGGGGATTATGCTGAAAGTCCATTGTCTTTTCACTGACAGAAGCAGGCCACTGAGGGGACAGTTAGACCCACCTGGCAGTGGGCGGAGGAGAAGAGTGGATCCTTCCCCTTCGCTGGCTCCCTCCAGACTGAGGCCGAGATGCTGGCCGGTGGCTCTGTGGGTGAGACTGAGGCAAAGCAGGAAGAGAATGCAGCCAGTGTCCAGAGACCCCCTTTTGAGTGGCAGTCCTTCAAGCCAACTGATTTTGGATCTCCGATACAGAAGGCATATTCTTAACGTTGTTAAACAAAAGGGTCATCTCAACTACAATGGCTTTGATGTTGAAATCTATCCAGATCTACCAAAGGAGGCACTTCAAAAATGGCGGGAACTCAAACCGATCACCTCCCAACTCCTAGAAGCGGACATTAAATATTCATGGATCTCTCCTCTCATCATTCAAGTCGTTCATAAAGGCAAAGCCCTCAAGATTTCTTCAGTGGGGGGCGTGGCGTCGTGGACCAAGATGGTGGACACCTAGATCGAGTGCTCCTGAACCCTCCCGACTTCTGAGCTGCGAAGCAAAACCTTCCTGCAAGACTGCTCCTCTTAAAGCATGCAAGGATCAGGGGGAAAGAAAGCGGCAGCGAAAGGGCAGGAGAACGCAACGCCGCAGCGACAATCCCAGCCAAACCGGGCAGTTGAGATGGAGCCCTCGGGACAGCAGCAAGCTTCCAAAATGGCGACGGAAGCTGACGCTAAAGGAAATGCCGACCTCTCCGACTCGCCGGTAACCCTGAAAACTCTGCAACAAACTTTAAAATCGGCACTACAAACAACGGAACAATCCATAACTAATCACTTAACACAAAAAATAGACGATATGCTTCAACCAATGATAGAACAAATCACAGAATTAACAAAAGCCTTGGAAATTACAACTAAAACAGCAGAGGCAGCACATCTACTAGGGAAACAGAATCATGATAGAAATTTGGAGCAGCAAAAAGATCATTTAGAATTGAAAGAAAGGGTTCTTACCCTGGAAGCTACAGCTAAAAGAAAAAACCTGAAATTTCGAGGCTTTCAAGAAGACCCAGAAGAAACACCAACTTTAGTGAAATTAATGGCTGAATGGTTGGCTACTATCCTGAAGCTGGAAGAAGGTATTTTTGCTATAATACTGAAAGCCTATAAAATAGGCTCTCCAAATAATGTGAATAGAAAATTCCCTAGAGACATTCTAGTGACTTTTGCTGATATAAGAATCAAAACAGACATTATGAAAATAGCTTGCGAAACTGGCTATCTTTCTTACCGGGATTTAAAAATATTGGTGTTTCCTGACTTGCCAGCGGAAACTCTACAACTCCGAAAAAAACTGAAAACAACAACTCAAAAATTGAGAGAAGAAAATATCAACTATCGGTGGATTTCTCCAAGCAAGTTGATGGTACGTCACCAAGGCAAAACATATTTTGCAACTGATGAGGAAACTGGTAAAATTCTACTGGAAGAACTCAACTTTGAAGAACAGATGGAAATTTCAAAAAAATCCATCAAGAGACGTCTTTCCATGAATCTATCTCCGTTCAAAGCAAGTAAAGTGCCAATTAGAGACTTATCCACAAAAACCGGTCTGTAAATTTTAAAATGTTTCAATAGAAGGAACAATCTTTATTGAAAAGAAAAATTATATATTTGCTTCTAAAATTAAGACAACTAAAACTAAAGAAATGTTGTAAGAAGGCTGGGAGGGTAGGGAACAGTAAGGTTTTGTAGCCCCAGGAAGAACTACAAAGTTAGTAGGTCTAGCTTGTAAGCTGACCTAGAAAGGGGTTTATTTTATTTTTGTAACTTTTATAGTTAAAATAATATCTTGTTTGAGAATAGTTTATTAGTTAAATTTAGTTGGTGGGGTTTGAAGAGGGAGGGAGGGGAGGTTGGGGAATTATTATTTTGAATATTTACGGAAAGCCTCACTGTTTATCAAGAAGTGTTTACAAACGAAGGTTGATTTTAGTTGTTATAGTTTTTAATCATATATATTTTGGTTCGTCTATAGTATACTATGAATAGTGTTTTTTCTTGGAACGTTCGAGGATTGAATAATAAAATCAAAAGAAGGAGGATTACTAACCAAATACTAAAATATAAACCAAAAATAGTTTTACTGCAAGAGACTCACTTAAAAAATAGTAAGGAACCTGTTTTGGCAACATCTTGGTATGTTCAGCAGTACGTCTCTCCAGGTTCATCAAAAGCTAGAGGCACTGCAATATTAGTAGCAAAAACTGCCCATTTTGATATCAAAGATGTTTTGATAGACCAACAGGGTAGATATGTTTTTGTTAAAGGCTGTTTAGATGGGACATTAATAACCATTGGGTCAATATATACACCTAATGAAGGACAATTACAATTTGTAAAGCAGACCATGGAAACCTTAAGACTTTTTAAAGAAGGAGGGACTCTAATAGGAGGAGATTTTAATTATGTATTGAACACACAGACAAATCAAAAAGGAAATCTAGAAAAAAATCACCATATGACAGATTTGATTCAGAACTTCAAAATATTATAAGAAAATATGGGCTTACTGATGTCTGGAGAATACAGCACCCAGATACTAAAGATTATACATTTTACTCCTATAGATTCAGTTCTTATACCAGAATAGCTTTTATCCTTGTTTCCTATGATTTACTTTCTAAGACACTTTACTCAGATATAGAACTCAAAATTTGGTCAGATCATGCTCCAGTCACCTGTACAATAGATCTAGGTAAACAAAAAGCACCAAACAAAAAATGGGTTTTAAATAAGTCCATTTTATTGAAATCAGAGATCCAACAACATATTTCAAAGGTTATCAAAGAATTTTTTGAGCTGAATAGACCAGATGACACGTCATATCAAAACAACTGGGACACTGTGAAATCAGTTATTAGAGGCCACCTTATTTCTGCAGCAACATTCCTAAATAAAGATAGAGAAGATAAAATCACCTTATTACAAAGAAATATAATTAAGCTCGAAAAAGAACATAAAGAATCAGGAAACAAAAAAATACTTAAACAATTGATGGCTGATAAAAGAATATTAGAAACAGAAACCTCACAAAAAATACAGAAAGATTTACTCTACTTAAGACAACAATATTGGAGGAAATCTCCTAAAACATTAAAAATACTCTCCTGGAGGGTAAAAGAAAAGAAATCTCAGAGATACATTCATGCTTTACGAGATACGCAAGGAAAAACACATTCAGATATAAACACAATTATTCAAATCATGGAGGACTATTTTAGTACTTTATACAAATCCAAAAACTTAGAAAAGTGAATACTAGATAAAGTTTTTGAGAAAAAAAGAATTATTTAAAAAACTGACAGATCAACACAGATTAGATCTGGAAGCTCCAATAACTAAAACAGAAATCCTAGAAGTCATAGCACAGGCAAAAAATAATTCAACTGCAGGTCCAGACGGTTACCCATACGAATTCTATAAGCTTTTCAAAACTGAGTTAGTAGAACCCTATCTAAACTTGGTTAATAACACTATGGAATCAGGCATTATACCAAAATCATGGTTGAATTCAGAAATAATACTAATTCCTAAACCACACAAAGACAAATCATTAGCATCTTCATACCGCCCAATTACTTTACTCAATACAGATTCAAAAATATTTACAAAATCATTGCAAATCGCATGAAAAAAATACTTCCAAATTATATAAATATAGATCAAACTGGATTCCTTCCAAATAGAAACATTTTGAATAATACTAGAAAACTAATTGATATTATAAATTATTGCACTATAAAAAAACAAGAGGCCCTGTTAATTGCTTTAGATGTTGAAAAAGCCTTTGACAGTATCAATATACAATACCTCCAAAAACTAATATACCATATGGGATTTGGCAAAAAATTACAAAGAACTATTCAAGCACTATACAATAGCCCTACGTCTAAATTAAAAATTAATAATTATTTTTCCAACCCAATACAGCTGCAAAGAGGGACTCGTCAAGGGTGCCCTCTGTCACCACTTCTTTTTATTTTAGCTATTGAACCTTTAGCCGAATATATTAGAAAAAATGTAGATATTAAGGGCATACAAATTGGAAACACACAACATAAACTTTCCTTATTCGCAGATGATATTACAATATATATTACAAATCCAGAAAAATCATTAACAGAGCTTCAAAAAGTTATAGAACACTTTGGAGGGATTTCTGGCTTAACATTTAGTAAAGATAAGTCATACATGCACCCTTTAAACACTAAACAAACTCAGCTAGACTATCTAACTAAGACTTTCAAATATAAGATTCTAGAAAAATCATGGAAATATTTGGGTATCCATATTACACTACAACAAGATGCCTTGTTTGAGTACAACTATGAGAGAATACATAAAGATATTAAAATAGCTTTAAAGGACTGGTCTGCTAAAATATTGACTTGGAATGATAGATTTCATTTGATAAAAAACTTTATTTTGCCCAAATATATTTATCTTTTTAGAACCCTTCGAATACTAATCCCTAAAAAACAAATTCTATCCTGGCAGTCAGATTTGAATAAAAAAATTTTGGAATTACAAAAAGCCAAGGTTAAATCAAAAAACATTATATAGAACATCTTCACGAGGTGGTCTGGACTATCCTAATTTACTATTATATTACGAAACCACTCTTATAGCAACCCTTATTCAAGCAGCAATCGCCAAAGTCCCCCCGGCGTGGACGCAAATAAATTTAGAAGCATCTCAGTTTAAACATATTCCTTTATATGATTTGCTTTGGAATTCAGAAAAAATTAAGATTTTAAGAAAAGAACAACCAAGTCTCTTAACTACTTCCTTAACAATATGGGAACGTTGGAGAAAAATATTAGCCCCTGATATTTCAAGCATAGCCTCTTATACAAACCAAACTTGGTTTGAACCTGGAAATTCAGAGAAAACCTATTTGGAATGGCAAAATGCAGGACTGACTAGACTAGAACATTTTATTGAGAAAGGCGCAGTAATAGATAAAGCAGCAATAGAATTAAAAACAAAAAAAACAGTGCACTGGTATAAATATTTACAAATAAAACATTTGTTGGACTCTCCCCAATTACAAGTTTCAAGAAACAGAACAAAAACTCCCTTTGAGAGACTGATTAGTCAAGCAAAAGGCACTATAGAAGGCTTAATTACAAAAATTTATAGACAATTAATAGAAGCTAAAGAGGAAAAGGGTAACTTTATACCAAAAGCAATGGCACCAAGATTTAAATAATGATTTAACGAACGAAGATTGGTTAGACATATGGTCAGCTCCTAGTATAACATCAAAAATATATGCAATCAAGTTCCAGTCATATAAAATAATATCAAGGTGGTATATTCCCCCTACTATTTCTAACAGAATAAATAGCGAGTTCTCACCAAATTGTAAGAAATGTGGCCAAAGAGCTAATTTTATGCACTGCTGGTGGGACTGTCCGCAAATTGCGCTGTTTTGGAAAAAAATCTTATATTGTATCTCAGAGATAACCGGAAACAACTTACCAATGAAACCAGAAGTTATTCTATTAGAGCACTGGGGAAATTTAAAATTAATACAAACTGAAAAGGTAAAGATTTCAATACTACTAACAGTAGCTAAGAATCTTATTGCTAGTAGATGGATAGAAGCATCTGCTCCGACAATAGCTCAGTGGCAGCAAAAGCTGTGGGATTATTTTGTTTTATCAAAGTTATCCTATTTAACTAGCGATAATCCTCCAAATTTATATCAAAAGAAAGTTGTCACCGTATGGTTTACAATAATAACTTACCTTACCGAGAAAAAAAATACTCCCGGCGAACCAAGCCTATCAGAAAATGATATATTTGTGAATTAAAGCTTTAAATATGATATAATGTTAATTTAGTGAGCTGTTTATAATGTAAAAGATAAAACAAGTGTATTATGTTTAAGTGTAAATTGTATTGTAATATAATTTATTGTTGGTTATGTTGTTATAAAAGAAAAATTATTAATTAAAAAAAAAAGATTTCTTCAGTGGAGGAAGGCTTTTCGGCACTACGTGCTCTTGACATAGCCACCCCCATGGAACTCAGCAAAAGGTCGAATAAAAGAAGACTCTCGTCACCTTCACCACCTCCAACAGATCTGAGACTGCATCAGTGTCTAACGCATTGAGTTCGTTTTATTGTTTACTGATTTCGGAGCAGCATGCCTAAAATTACAGTAACATTCATTTTTTCTCTACAGGTTCATTAGAAAGAGAAGGCTCTTATTTTGTTCCTCACCTTTCTTTGGAGGGTTCATATATCTCTAGTTATTTTATATTTGAATTTAATCTAAGGTTATAGTTAATCAATTTCATATTGTGTACATAATACTTATATAAGCTCATTGATTTATTGAATTTTTATGCAATTTGGAAGGGATGGGGAAGGGGTGGGTTAGGGAGAGAGGGGGATTTATCTCGGTCCTTTGAAGTTAGTGTCTCTCAGTAATTGGCGCTGGGAAAGAGAGGGAAAGGAGAGAGGCAAATTCCCAGCCTCCTGGGGGGATTCTGACACCCCAGGAGATAAGAGGGATGCAAAGCTATACGCTACTAGTTTTATCAACAGAATTATTTACTGATTCTTAACTGAGATACAGTGTTTGTTGTTTTCTAAATTAATTTACACCTGATTACTTCAATACTTTTATAGGAATCAATTTACTCATCCGTGATTTTATTAACAGCAGAATAAGACTTCCTACCATCACACTGAGACACTAGGAGGGGCTACTGAAATTTATCGCTCCCAATTAATTTGTTCATACTATTTACAGTCTTACACAATTTCTAGAAAATTAAAGTAAATTGATTGCTCAACAAGTTCCAGAAATTCATCTCTTTGAATGTTCTTCAGTAACTTGACTTTATAGAGGTACAGTGCACTCTAGTGGTTAAAATAAGGTATTGAGAAAACTATCAATTGCTTTTTATAACAGTGTTGGTAAGTTGTTCAGGGGAAATTATTAAAGCAAACATTTCTGATGAATTACATATTATTTCTACTAATGTAAAAGGTTTGAACCATGTTTTGAAGAGAAGGCGAGTACTTGCAAATCTATTGAAGTTAAAACCCTTAATAGTTCTATTACAAGAAACTCATCTTAAGAAATCAGACGTAAAAGTTTTTAATACTAACCAATTTTTATCTCAGTACACCGCAGCAGGAAGCTCCAAATCTCGTGGAGTAGCCATACTTAACCACACAGTTCGTTTTGACTTAACTGGCAAAAAGCAAGACCCAGAAGGTAGATACCTCTTTGTAAAAGGGCATTTGGAAGGTAAGCTGACCACCATTGCCACACTATATGCTCCAAATGAAGGCCAAGTACTATTTTTAGAAAACACACTAAAACTTCTTAGTGATTTCTCAGATGTGGACATAATCTTAGGAGGAGATTTTAACTTAATAATTGATAATGTGTTGGACAAATCAAAAACTACAGCAATTTTACCAAACTCCAAATCTAGGTTCACCGATTAGCAAATATTCTTGAGGATTACAAACTAACTGACATATGGAGAACCTCACATCCACTGGAAAAAGACTTTACTTTTTTCTCAGACCGTCATAAAACCTATTCCAGGATAGACCTACTTTTGCTGTCCGAATCACTTCAAGACAGAGTTGTCTCCACCACAATAGGGCCAATTCAGTGGTCTGATCACGCATGGGTGAGTTGTAAGTTAACACTTGGGGACCAAAACAACAAACATACACAGTGGTCCTTGAACACTTCTTTATTAAATAACCCAGATCTTAGATCTGAAATAGCACAAGCCATAAAATTATATTTCGAAGAAAATGATACTAATGAAGTCTCTCCAGTAATTTGCTGGGATGCGATGAAACCATCTCTTAAGGGAGTACTTGGCCCCGTCCACACGAGCAAGATAAGCCAGACGGGAAGTGACTCAAATTTGAGCCGGTGCAATTTGTGCCGCTTTTGCAGGATCACACAGGTCCATGGATCTGTGAGGGTGAACTGTCGCTGCGTGATCACACGCAGCCGTGGGCGAGTTGGGTTTTTTTTTCCGGCTGTTTTCAGTGCGCTTATCTGCTTCTACAAGGGATCGATGACTTGCCTGTCCACCCTTGGGATCATCCAATGATGTGCATACTGGGATGGGAGGGGGAAAAAACCCCAAAAAGCCCGCTCCCCAATGCCACTTGTTTGCTCTGGTGTGATCACACCAGGAAAGGTCAGTTCTGGGCCGTCGCAAACCATTTGAGACTGCCCTTTCACTGGTAGCTAAATAAGTCGATTCCCCACCGGCTCAAAGTGGTTTGCGACACTTTGACACCAGTTGCAGGATGCTTCCCAGATGTGCTTGTGTGATCACGCCACTTTGAGCCGGCGGGGAATCGTCCTTCTTGTGTCACAAATGGGTGCGTATGATCACGCCCCTTATCTCCAAGGCTGCATTTCTGAAAAAACAAAAACAAAAAAAGTATAGAGATATCTTAGACAGGATCAAATCACTAGAACAGGCTCATAAAGTAACAGGCTCCAACAAGACATTACAAAAGTTAAATCTAGAAAGAAAAGCTTTACAGTTGCTGGAAATTTCTTCAATTAAAAGACAACTTAGTTTTACAAAACAAAAATATTGGCAAAAATCACCCAGGTCTATGAAACTCCTTTCTCATAAGGTTAAGGAGATCAAAAAACAATCCCAGATTAAAGCTTTAAAGGACAACTCAAATAAGGTTGTCACAAATTCTAAAGAAATACTTACCGTTCTGGAAGAATTTTATTTTAAATTATATACACCTCAAAAGGTGAACAAAGAAACCTTTCAAAATTCTTTAAGGGATTTTCCCATACATACAAAACTTGACCCCCAACATAGGACACTTTTGGAGGAACCTATAACTATCGAGGAAGTACAGCAAGCTATCAAATTACTAAAAAATAACAAATCTCCTGGATCAGATGGTCTACCTGCTGAATACTATAAAGTTTTTTTAGAACACTTACTGCAACCTATCACAAAGGCCTTTAATCACATTCTAAACACAGGAGAAATGCCACCTTCTTGGAAACAAGCCATCACAGTAGTCTTACCAAAACCTGGCAAGGACCCTCTATTGCCCAAATCATATCGACCTATTTCCCTTCTTAATCAGGATTTAAAATTATTTACCTCCATCCTAGTCAAACGTATTAACACCTTCATTCCACGCTGTATACATAGCAATCAGGCAGGGTTCATACCTCACAGGAATCTAGCAGACAATACGATAAAAACGCTCAATATACTTCACCACTGCAAAAAGTTCCAATAGCATTTTTATCTTTAGATGTTGAAAAAGCCTTTGATTCTGTTTCTTTCCATTATCTTTTTTCTGTTTTGCAAAGAATGGATTTCAGCCCTAAATTTATTCGAACTATCCACAGTCTTTATGATAACCCTACAACATCTATTAAAGCCAATGGTTACAGATCAAAGCCACTAGTACTTGGCAGAGGAACGAGACAGGGTTGCCCGTTATCCCCCCTGCTCTTCGCCATGGCGGTAGAGCCTTCGGCACAGGCGATAAGATCGCATCCACAAATTACTGGAGTGAAAATTAAAAACACTGAACATAAAATATCTTTGTTTGCAGACAATATGTTATTGCACTTAACGAACCCAACTACCTCGATTACAGAACTAATGCAGCTGCTTCATTCCTTTGGTTCAGTCTCAGGTCTACATGTGAATAATTCCAAATCACAACTGTTACCTATTAATCTTACACCAGAAGAAAGAAACCTTATCCAAAAAATGTACAATTTTGAATGGGTATCTACCCACACGAACTACTTAGGAATCAAACTCACTGATTATCTATCTAAGCTACTAGACTTAAACTACACTGCTATACACTCTAAAGTTTGCACACTCACCTCGAAATGGTCAAAACTCAATCTCTCATGGCTAGAGCGTTTCAACCTAATTAAATCCTTCATTCTGCCGAAATACCTATTTTTATTTAGAACTCTTCTCATACATCTATCTGAGACATTACTGAAATGTTGGCAAGACAATTTATGGGGTTTTCTTTGGAATGGCAAAAAAGCTAGGATTAGTTTAAAGGTTTTGAAAAGATCTAAATCCAAAGGAGGCCTTGGTTTGCCACAGTTATCCACTTATCATAAGGCAACACTACTGGCTAATATAATCAAATTGATGAGACATACAAACCATTTAGACTGGATCTCCGTAGGGGATGACTTGTTTGCACCATGCTCCATAGATTCTTTATTATGGGATTCAAAACCTATATCCCAATTGACCAATGACAACAATCCTTTTCTGTTACCAGTGCTTAAACTCTGGAGATCCAAACACAAACAACTTATTCCTAAATTCTCCAAATTTCTGACTTTACTTACCAGGCATGGTTCAGACAAATGACTAGTGATTCCTCTAGACTGAAATGGAAAAAGGCCAAACTCGCGGATTTCAGACATTGCAAACAAGAAAGGATTATTAAGCAAAGCTGAGATGGAAAGGAAACTACAGGCTCCGATTCCCTGGTTTCTTTATTTAGCTATACAGCATTTCAGTACCCAAATCTATTTGTCATCAATATTATCTCAAAAACTTAGATTTTGAACTCATATTACAACTATTTGAAAACCATAATAAGGGTTTGATTTCTGCCTCATACAGTTTATTAATAGACATGCAAAACAACTCCCCTCTGCCTTACCAGGCAGCCTGGAAAAAAGACTGCACAACTGTCTTGGATGATAATCTGTGGTTGAACATTTGGACAGCAAAAGTAGGTTCCCTGGTCCCAAGTTCTCTGGAATTTCAGAAATGCAAAATCCTCACTAGGTGGTACCTTACTCCTCAGAAAATATCTTATGGTAATGCCTCTTATTCACCCAAGTGCTGGAAAGGTTGTCACCAAGTTGGCACATTTGCGCATTGCTGGTGGCAATGTGACAAAATTTTTGCTTTTTGGGAACAAATCAAGGCCATAGCTAAGGAAATAACACTTATCGACATAGAGATTTGCCCTGAAACCCTATTTTTAGATGTATGGCCACAACCAATTCAATCTCATAAGTTAAGACGAACTCTAGAGGTTTTGATATTTGCTGCTCGCACAGCAATAGCTTCCTACTGGAAAAATCCCAAATCTCCTTCTATACAGCTCTGGTATGAGAAGCTATGGGATCAATACTTAATGGAGAACATTACACATAAACTAAATGAATCATCTATGACTCCAATTAAGTCCAGATTTACAGAAAAATGGAAACCAATCCTAGATTTTCTTTCTTGTGAGAAAGCTATTCCGAAAAGCTGGGCAGATCTCAAAGATGGATGTGAGTACTCGTCTTCTCTTCATAGTATTTCCTAAGGCAACATTGAATTCTGATTGTTATCTTCTCGACACTCATCTGGCTTACCTTTTTATTGTTTTGATGTTACAACCGACAACTTATGGGCCACGTTTGGAAGTCTTATTAGAACTTTGACAACTGTTTATTCAACTGATTTCAAGTATTCTCTTTTCCGTCAAGGTACAGAAACTGTACAGAAGTTCTTTCTGTATTGGAAGTAATCGTTTCTTGTTGACAAATATTGCAAAAAAATTTGTAGGTTCCTGTAAAGTTCCTTTGTTTGCACTGATATCCATAATTTGATTGGAGTATTTCATTATGTATTTGTACTGTTCTTGCATATATGTTCACTTTGTGGTTCAGGGGTCATTTTGTAGAAAAAGAGGTGCAGGAGCTCATTAGTGTAACTTTTTTGCATATGCCACACCCTCTGACATCACTGGAAGTGTGACAAAAAGCGAAAAGGGGGGGAACGTAACCCCCCAAATAGCTGCGAACCGAGAGGGTCAAGCTAATAAAAGAATTGTGAAAAAAATAAACATTTATTAGGGTGTACACATAAATAAAACAAAATAAAATTTAAAAAGACAGTCCAAGTATCAGACATTTAAAACTTGGTTCATTAGGAACTAATTGCAGTGCATATCAAACTGATGGATAAAACCTTTGACATAAGGACCATACGCGTTTCGGCCCCTATGGGCCTTCCTCAGTGGTCAATATACTGTATTATACAATGACACAGATCCAAAAATTCATGCATTCAGAATTTTGTATATAAATATATAAATGAGACCAGGGGTTGTTTTCTTGAATGCTATGTATTTCCTACAACTAATAAAATGAGCCTGTGGTAGCTGTGCAAATTCTCCAAATTAGTCTGGTATCAAACGTCCCATTCATCAGGATGTGTGTCACTTCCATCAAGTGAAATAGTCCCTTGAATCAGAAGTGGCCACGATTTAACCTTGCTTACTTGAAAGGCTGTCATATAGAAGATGGTGCAGAGTTGTTTTCCGTTCCTCCAGAAGGTCAGATCAGAACCAGTAGGTTTTAATTATATCAGAAGAGTTTTCGGCTAAGCATTAGGAAGAACTCCCTGACAGAGTGGTTGCTCAGTGGTACAGGCTTCCTCAAGAGCTTCCTGATGGGCTCTCCTTTTTTAGATGTTTTTAAATAGAGGCTAGATGGCCATGTGACAGCAATGCTGCCCAGGAAAATGCTGATAGCCACAAGTTTGTGCTGGTGTGATCACCCGGGGAACGTCCGGCTCTGGCCCACAGCAAACCATTTGATACCACATTTTCACTAGTAGTTTTTTACTATGTTTCCCCGGTGGAGCAAAACGGCTTGACGGCAGTTATGGGATGCTTCCCAGATGTGCTGGTGTGATCACGCCACTTTGATCCGCCGGTGAATTGTCCCTCTCACGCAGCAAATGGGTGCATATCATTGCACCCAAGATTTAACAATTAACAAACAAGAATGCCTGTAGTATATTTGCAAATAACTATGTTTTAAGTTGCTATAAAATTGCTTTTTCACTCACAGTTTGCAAGGTTACAGACTTAAACAGTAATAATATTAAAATACTAATCTATGATGATTGATATCTTTTTTCCCCACTATCGTTACCTAAATGCCTACGTGATACTCACCTACAGAAGATAACGTAAAACAACAAAACAATCAAAATCAAAACAACACCCCCCCAACTCACTAACGAAAGTTTCTAATCTATCACCTAAGGTTCCCCTTCCCTCCCCCCTCCCTATCTTTATTCTATAAGCTAACTTTATATAATTAACATTTTAAAAAAACCCCTTTAACTCTTGTCCCAACACTGCTTGGGAAAGAGAGTAAGCAGCCACTTACTCAACTTACTACAATAAGTTGTCACTAAAAAATTATTCTAACACGTATAAGAGAGAATGGCATGGAGAAACTTCCCTTCTGCCCTTCCCCATTCCAGATACGCTAGAAAAAAATTATTAAAAGTTAACTGGATTTAAATTTTAGCAGTATAAAGCATACATCTTATAGTGATCCTACATAGTACCACAACGGGGCATCAAAAGGAGGTCTGACCAACTCTAGTCGCTGTAGATAAGTCTTATGGTCATGTAGGAACTTTATGCTCCTTATGTGGAGTAAGGTCAACATTCAGCTTTCTTTTGGCTGATCTCTTGTCTACTTCCATATCTTGAGTAGATAACTCCAGGGCTTCTAACAGCATATGGCCAGTATGCAAGTCATTTGCTGATAGAAGGCACCTGGAGACGTGCCGCTGCAATCCATCGATAATGAATGTTGGCTTGTTGTAATTGTGAGATAATCAGCTTCAACGCTCTGCGAAGATTTTGGGCTTCTGAGGGCAGATCAAAAAAAACTTCAATTTCATCTTCAACAAAGAGTAAATGTTTTCTTAGTATAGCCTCTGTTAAGATTTTGTGCTTCATTCTGTTGTCTTGAAAAGCAACAAAGATGTCTCTTGGGCCTCTCTTAGGATCACCGGTCTGCTGTCCTAGACGGTAAGCTTTCAAAATTATAGGTGCAGCATTATCTTCTAGCCCTAGTACTGTTGTAAGCAGGGGTCATTTCATAGGAAAAAATGTGCAGGAGCTCATTAGCATAACTTATTTGCATATGCTACACCTCCTGACAGCACCGGAAGTATGTCAGAAGTCAAGAAAGAAAGGGGGGAGGGGGAGGGAGGGAAGGAGAGAGAAAAAAAAGAAAGAAAGCTGGCAGAGAGGGAACAGCTACTAATCCAAGCCTCAGAAATACCACTATTCTGGGAGGATAGCTTCAGTGGTGGTTGAAGCCTTCAGAAGGTTGGCCAGAGGAGCCAGGACCTTTCCAGGGGATGGGGTCATTTTGCTGCAGCCATGACACAAGCAGGCATTCCCCCACCAGGGGGGGCTGGCACCAACTCCCGGAGCTGTGCTCCCCAAGCTCCTGCTCAAAATGACCCCTGGTTGTAAGCCAATGAGCGATAAATACTTGAAGGTCCTGATTTTCTTCAGCACCCTCAGGAAAACCCCAAAATTTCAGGTTGTATTGCTGGATTTCCATTTGTAACACTAAAATCCTTTGTTTGGTAGATTTCTTTTCTTTTCTTAAATATTTATTTATTAGTTTTTCAACAATTTTATATCTTTAATACATTCTAAACCAAAAATATCAACCACTAGGGGTGACAACATATATATCAAACAATATATCCCATGTGTCTCTTACAACTCATATTTTACATCATACCAATCATACATCTGTTTCCAAGTTTTGTTAAATACCTGTTCCTTTTTATTAAGTTTCATTGTCAAATTATCCATTTCTGCTATTTCATAGAGCTTTTTAACGTATTCTAACTTTGTGGGTGTTTTTTCTGTTTTCCAATATTTTGCAAATAAAATACGTGCAGCAGTGAACCCATGTGTAATCATTTTCTTTTGTTCTTTGGTTACCTTGTTTTGAATTATATTTAACAGATATGTTTCTGGTTTCAGGGGGATTTCCTCTAATATAATTTCTTGAAGTATTGTCTGTATCATTAACCAATATTTTCTTGATATTGGGCAAGTCCACCACATGTGGTAATATGAACCCATGTTGCTTTTGCATTTCCAACAGACATTTGAAATCTTTTTTGAATATCTTGAAAGTCTTTCCGGTGAGAGATGCCATAAATAAAACATTTTAAATAAGTTTTCCTTATAATTACTCGCTCTTGTAATTTTTATATTTTCTTGCCAGATTTTTGACCATTTCTCTAAGGGGATGTTATAGCCTATATAACTTGCCCACTTAATCATAGTTGGTTTCACCCATTCATCTTGTGTTTTTTCTTCCAATAAGCAGTCGTATACTTTCTTTATTATTTTCTCTTCTGGTTTTAACCATGCCTTATCCAATATAGTATCCTCTTTATGAAAACCTTGTTTTTTATCCATATTAAATCTAGTATATAGTTGATTTAACTCCCACCATGTTAAATTTAATCCCAAATCACATAGACTCTCCTTGTTCTTAAATTCTAATTTGTTATCTAAAAGATCCCTATATGTTATCCTCTTATCTTCAGTTATTAACGTGGGCTTAATAAACGCTTCTAGGGGTGAAACCCACAGTGGTATTTTTTGATAATATTTATATTTTACCCCTTCCCATATTTTTAGTAATGCATCTCTTATTATATGTTCTCTGAATATTTTATTCCTTTCTCCATACCATATAATTTTATGCCATCCTGTTTGCAAATTATGCCCTTCTAAACTTAAAATTCTATAATTTTTAATTTCCACCCAATCTTTTATCCAAGTCATTCCAGAAGCTATATAATTTTGCCAGTCAGGTAAACCAAATCCTCCTCGCTTCATTTTATCCTGTAAGTATTTAAGTTTTATTCTGGGTTTCTTATTTTGCCAAATAAATGTTGATATGTTTTTATTTAGTTCTTTAAAAAAGGTCTGATTTTTTAATATAGGTATAGTTTGGAACAGAAAAATAAGTTGTGGTAGAACATTCATCTTGATTAAAGCTATACGACCCATCAAAGATAGTTGCAGTCTTTTCCAGATCTCCAGGTCTCTCTTAATTTCTTTCAAAATTTTTAAATAATTGTCTTTGTACAGCAAACTGCATCTCTTTGTAATGTTTATCCCTAAATATTTCACTCTCTTAACTATTTCCAATTTAGTTTTTTCCTCTAACTCTTTTTCGATCTCTCTAGGGCAGTTCTTAGTTATCATTTTTGTTTTTGTTTTGTTTATTTTGTAGCCAGATAATTGGCCATATTCTTCCAATATGTATAAGAGCTCACCAGTTGAGTTCAATGGGTCTTCAATAATAAAAATCACGTCATCAGCGTAAGCCAAAAGCTTAAAGGTCTCCCCCTTAGTTCTCAATCCCTTTATTTCATTTTTCTTTCTGATAATATCGCATATAGTTTCTAATGAAAAAATAAAAAGGAGAGGGGAAAGGGGGCACCCTTGCCTTACACCTTTTTCTATCTGAAATGTTGCAGTAGTTGTTCCGTTAAAAATAATTTTGGCCTCCTGTTTGTTATATATTGTTTCCACCATCCTATAGAAATGGTCTCCACAGTTCCATTGTTTCAATTGAGACAGCATAAATTGCCAATTTAACTTATCAAAAGCCTTCTTGGCATCCATACAACATAAAGCCACTTGTTTCTCTGAGTGTACTTCGTAGTACTCTAGTATATTTAATATTGTCCGTAAGTTTTGTCTCAAATATCTCCATGGTAGGAATCCCGCCTGGTCCTGGTGTATTGTCTGTGTTAAAAATTTTTTAAACCTGGTAGCCAATATTGTAGTATATATTTTATAGTCTGTGTTTAAAAGAGATATAGATTTATTTTCAATTTGCAGCTCCTTAACATCACCTAATACTCTATAGCTCATTGTTAAAGCTTGCTCAGCTTTTACATCAACATCCTGTAATGCTTGTTTTATATCATTGAGTTGTGCTTGGATGGGGTTGAAATTTTGTTTCATAATGTCCTTCAGACGTGATTCCATATTACTTAATTCCATTAAAATATTTTTAGCCCCTAGTTCAGGCATTAAGTCAGGCTTACCGGTAGAGTCGTCGGCCATTTTGAATCCATCTTGTACGAGGCCGGGCTGGCCTGTTGATGGCAATATCAGTTGAAAGTAAACTGGAAGTGATTTGGAAGCAGATTTATTCTGTTGCTGGCTCATGTAGCCAGGTTCCCCCTTACATTAGAGGAGTTTTGTATCATTGCAGTGCGATTAATTGCATATTTAGAATAGGGAAGTTATAGAGCGAGTGGTTTAGGCAGCCATCTTTGTGTCCATGCCACACCCCCGAATTTTTTTATTACTGTACTCTTTTCTTATCCCCATACCCTAGCCTTTTTTCTATATAATACTCAAAAATTATATTGGGGGCGGGAAAGACTTGCAAAGGCACCTTATTTAAACCTCAACGGATAGACTGGGGGGGGGGCTGATTTTGCTCTCCTTACTGCTGCAGAACTGTAACTGGAGAAGCTGTCCTCCATCATCCTTAAGCCCATGCCGTTTCCTCTTCCCAGGTTTTATTCCCCCCAATCCTACCCCAGCCTACCCTCTTTCCCCGCTTCTAGGTCCAGCAGCTTCTCTTTCGCCTGCCTTGCTTGCTCCGTTGGTCTCACTGACACACATTGAGCTGGGCCCAGGATCTGCGTGTGGCAGGGAAGTCTCTCTCACCGCATGCAGACCCAACTGGGAGGCTTCCCCTACCCAGTAGTTTAAACAACACCCAGGAGAAGCTGGCCCCAGGATCAGTCTGCAGTGGGGAGGTCTCTTGCTGCTGCATGCAGACTTCTCCGGGTACAGTAAATGGGCAGCTGTTGGGGAAGAAGACTGCATGGACCCAGAGGAGCTTCTGGCTGGGCACAGAAGAAGCAGGTGAAAAAGAGGCTAAGCAAGCTGGTAAGCTGAACTCAGGAGCAGCTTGGACCAGCAGGAGAGGGGGCAGAGAGAAGAGAGCCATGGGTTGGATTAAAGCCCTGGGCAGGCCGGTTCTGGCCCGCACACCATAGGTTTGACACCCCTGCCCTAATGCTTTATCTAAGCCACTTTATCAGTCATTGAGTACAGGGCAACTCTCTTGCCTGGGTAGAAAAGCTCTCTTGAATCATTCAATTTTGTACAGTTTCTGGAAAGCCAGGAGAGAGTGAGCCTTCCTGGCTTCCTCAGACAGGCCACTCCAGAAGATGGGGACCATAAGAGACACCACAGGTGTATGAGCAGTTGTTGATTTTGACCAGTGGAGATTTGCCAAGGCCGTGAAGGGTTTTCTGTGTAACAGCTAACATTTTAAATTGAGCCCGGGCACTGATGGGCAGCCAGTGGTGTGACATTAAAGTGGGAAGAATATGCATGATCCATCTACCTTCGGATGAAAAACTGCTGTGGCAATCTGCACCTGCTGGAGTTTTTGAAGTGATTTTCAGGAATCATCAATGTACAGTGAACAAACTTTGAGTTCACTGGCACCTTTAAGACCAACAATGTTTTATTCTGGGCATAAGCGTGCACATGAAAGCTTATACCCAAAATAAAACTTTGTTGGTCTATTTTTTTGAATATTTTTATTAATTTTCTATACCTACATCCAACTAACAACACTACAATACCTAAAAAACTAAAAACCTACTCTACCCTAAGGTATACAGAAGTCAGAACTATATTCTGGTATGTTATTCTTGCTATAAACTGTTCAAGAGAGTGTTAAAAAATACAGGTTTCAAAATGTTAATAATTCTATCTTAAAAGCTTAAGAAATACATGGATGGCTAAAATTCAAAATGGGATACATAAACATATATGACTTTCAACAAAACCAGCTTATTTTACTTTGTACTTTCTCTTCTTTCCTCTCTGGGGTTTTGGTGCTGCTGCGCTCAAAGCTGAATCTGACCCTTCTTCTTCTGAACTTTTACTTCCAGAGGCATCCAAGCTTTCCAGTCCATAAATGCTCTCTTGAAGATCTAAAGAGTCCTCTGTTGAGGCTTTATCTTTTCCTTCTCTGCAATAATCCAAAAATTTCTTTACCTTTGCAGCTGAATCAATTCTTTGCTTCTTGTCTTTGTAGTTAAATACCATGCCTTCAGGAGTGAGCCACCGATACATGATGCCCGCTGTTTGGAGAAAAGTAGTTAAAATTTTGTAGGGTTTCCTCTTCTTCCTGATTTCAAATGGAATGTCCTTTAACACTTTAATATCCTCTTCTTGGATCTTCAGGACATTTCTATTTGTGGCCTCGAGCACCAGGTCCATAGTTGATTTTTTGGAAAACCTCACCATAACTTCTCCAGGCAAATTTTTCTTCTTTGCAAATTCAGGATAGGTCCTACAGGCCCTATCCAGATCGCTTTGTAGTTAAACGTTGTTGGTCTTCAAGGTGCCACTGGACTCAAACTTTGTTCTGCTACTTCAGACCAACACGGAAAGGAGAGGAGGAAGCATGACAAGAGGCAGCACTATGGACTCTTTCAGGAATGGGAAATATGAAAGAGTGGGGAAGGGAGAAATGAGGTGTATCCCACATCCATTTTGGTTCCTACGAGAAAATAAATAAATACAGAACTCATGAGATTTCAGCACCTAACAAACACAACTCTTCAAGGAAAACCCCCCACCCCAAAGACTTAATCCCTCCAACTATCTTGAATGTACTTCAGCTGGCAGAGCCCATCCTTGCTTTCTTCCTTGTGGGATATATCTGAAGGCTTTAAAAAAAAGCTAAAATTCCTTCTACAGTTTGAGCATTTATAACATTTCCTCCAAGTTAGGGTAAGATTTCAGAGTAGATTAAAGCTTTTGACAAAAGTTTATATTGTTTCGATGCTTTATGTGGTCTGTGGTTGTCTTTTAGCAGTGAAACAAGGGTAGTGCTCTTCTCACAGGCTAAGTAGTTGCCTGGTTTCTCTTTCGGAGGACTCTTAGATGTTTATGAAAAGTGCTACTCCCAACTCAATCTCTTTCCATGCTCTGAGCAGTCAAAACGTTTCTCCACATGTAGGTTCCTTTGAAGCTTCTGAACACTCCCACTCTGACTGAATCTCTTCCCACATGCTGAGCTTTCAAATGGTTTCTACCCACTGTGGGTTCTGACATGACGCTGAAGACTGCCACTGTGACTGAATTTCTTTCCACACTCTGAGCATTCAAAAGTTTTCATGCCTGTGTGGTTCTTTGATGCTGTTGAAGATGGCCCCTGTTCCTGAATATCTTCCCACACGCTGAGCATTCGAAAGACTTTCCCCCTGTGTGGGTTCTCTGATGCTCTTGAAAAGAGCCACTCCGAGTTAATCTCTTTCCACACTCTGATCATTCAAAAGGTTTCTCTCCTGTGTGGGTTCTCTGATGCTCTTGAAGAGAGCGACTCTGAGTGAATCTCTTCCCACACTCTGAGCATTCAAAAAGTTTCTCCCCTTTGTGTGTTCTTTGATGCTGTTGAAGATGGCTGCTGTTCCTGAAACTCTTCCCATACTCTGAGAATTCAAAAGGTTTCTCCCCTGTGTGGGTTCTCTGATGCTCTTGAAGAGAGTGACTATGAGTGAATCTCTTTCCACACTCTGAGCATTCAAAAGGTTTCTCCCCTGTGTGGGTTCTTTGATGCTCTTGAAGAGAGCCACTCGTAGTGAATCTCTTTCCACACTCTGAGCATTCAAAAGGTTTCTCCCCAGTGTGAGTTCTCTGATAATATTGAAGAGACTGACTATGAGTGAATCTCTTTCCACATTCTGAGCATTCAAAAGGTTTCTCCCCTCTCTGGGTTCTAAGATGCTGTTGCAGATGGCCACTCCCACTGAAGCTTTTTCCACACTCTGAGCATTCAAAAGGTTTCTCCCCTGTGTGCGTTCTTCGATGCTGTTGAAGATGGCTACTGTTCCTGAATCTCTTCCCACACACTGAGCATTCGAAAGGCTTCTCCCCCGTGTGCATTCTCAGATGTAGCTGAAGACTGTAACTCTGAGTGAATCTCTTTCCACACTCTGAGCATTCAAAAGGTTTCCCCCTTTTATGGGTTCCTTGATGCCGTTGAAGATTGTCACTCAGACTGAATTTCTTCCCACACTCTGAGTTTTGAAAAGGTTTCTCTTCTTTTTTTATTCTTAGGTTCATAAGAAGCTGTGACCTATATCTGATGTATGTTCGGTAGTGAACAGATGTACTTGTATTCATTACATTATGCTTTGGAAACTGTGTATTATGCTGACCTCCATCTCTCTTCTCAACCAAACGGGCGCCTTTCTTTCTCATACGTCTGCTTCGATTCCTGACCTTTCCTTTTAAGTCTTCATTATTAACTTTATCTGGCAATTGCGGATGAAGTTCCTCACTCTTCTCATTCTGCTAATGGTTCTCTGCTGGAATAAAGAGAGAGCGTTTATTTATTTGGTTTGTTTACTGCCCTCCTGGGAAGCGAGCTTAGGGCTGTTTACATCAAAGTCATATCAAACACATAAAATCTTTTAGATAGTTTATAATACAGTTCTAGAGCCCAAGAACCATATGGTGCCATCATACAATTCTGGCCCCCAATTTACCTTTGGAATGGGGAAGAGGGGTGAAAACAGATTGTGAATCAAATGGTTCTTAAGAACTATTAAACGGTTAAGTAAAAGTCGCTGTCCTCAACTGTACACTTGGCAGAACGTCTCTGCCCTGCACGGCACCCTAATTTGTAGCAAATCCTACAGTGCCCAGATGTTAACTAGCAGAGAGTTCCACCAAGTTGGAGCCAAGACTAAAAAGGCCCTGGCTCTGATTGAGGACAGCTGGACATTTTTAGGGCTAGGGACTTCCAATAGATGGTGGTAACTTAAACGTAATGCTCTCCAGGGGACATATCAGCAGAGGCGGTCCTGCAGGTACTTTGTTCCCTGACTGTGTAGGGCCTTAAAGGTCAAGACCAAAACCTTGAACCTGATCCAATACTGAAATTGGAGCCAGTGCAGCTGGTGAAGCACAGGTTGTGTAAGTGCAGTTATCAGTGTCCCTGTAAGGACCCGAGCTGCTGCAATCTGGACAAGCTGTAACTTCCATATCAGCCACAAGGGCAGCCCAGTGTGGAGTAAGTTACAGTAATCAAGTCTAGAGGTGACTGTTGCATGGATTACCATGGCTAGGTCAAGGAGAGACAGGTAAGGGGCAAGTTGGTTTACCTGGCTACATTTAGCAACTGGGAGGGCAGGTAAATTTAGTGTTGGGGAAAAGAGGGGTGCAGGAACCGTTTCATGTACTCTCATTCCCACTGAGTTCATTTTGAGGAGAGAAAGATGCTGGCTTCCCAATGTTATCTGGGGAGAGAGGGACGGGAGAAGGGAGAGAGGGAGGGAGGGAGAGAGAGAGAGAGAGAGAGAGAGAGAATGTGTGCACCTTTTTCCGAATCCTGCCCAACCCGAGCTGGAGATCGTTTTCGCCAAGAGGGTGGCTAGCTATAATTACAAAGGGGGGGGGGGGGTTAAAGGCACCTGTATCCCTTTAACCAGGCAGTGCTACCACCAGTCCTTCTGTGTCCCTCCAGTCAAGAACCAAAGGACACACTCCTGACCTTACTGGGCTTAGCTAGGGAATCCTCCCTGCGAGGTTGGCTCACAGCAGGAGACCCACAGGTTATTCTAGAGTTAGTAACCAACAGTCTTAGGCACCAGACAACTTATTGCACCAGCGCAGACAGAAACCAGAAGTTGGTAAATAAAATGTAAGTTTATTTAAGTGCACAAGATATATTCATTAAAAGGTGCAGAATTATTTAAAACAGTACTGTGAGGGAAAACAAGATGTTACCCATACAGTTCTGGGTCCAAATGTACTCTGTCTCCAGAGTCCCAAGCGCCAGGCTGGTTGGTTTCAGCACCCAGAGGTTCAAAGATGGCCGAAAGGTGAGCAAGACAGAGTTTCAAGTCAGCTTGACATGCAACACTGTCATGCCCTCCAAAAGGGTGTTAAAGCAGGTTATTTATTGCTGAAACCCTCAGTGGATGCTGGGCCTGGGCACCAATCAGGGTTCAAGTAATGTCTTCTAGATACAAGAAGGCAAATCAAGGAGAGGACGATTTCATTGGTCTCTGGTCATGTCAGAAGAGCAGGTGCCATGATCTGCAGTTTCACAGCACCAGTCCTTACCCAGAAAGGCCACATTCTCATAGTTCTTTAGCATGACTTCCTGGTAGAGTGCTCTTTGGCCTGGATCCAGCAGGGCCCACTGCATCGGTGAAATACAAGGCCACCTCCTCAAAGGAGAACGGACCCTGAAAGAATATGCAGATTTCCTCGTCAGAGATCACCCCAGGCAGAGATGGCACACTGGAAGGGAGTCGTCTGGGAGGGTACAGGATGTAAGGCTTGGCATGGGTGAAGGGACCGGTGTTCAGAGCCCCTCTCGCCCAGACACCTTCTAGAAACTGCAGGAGCAAAAGCCCCCTGAGAAAGGAGGGGGAACCCAGGCTGTCCCCTGCTCAGTTCTCCTACCTGGACGGGAGGTGCAGCAGCCGTTTCCAAACCTCTGAAAAGATGATGGCTCAACAGCATCTTTCCACTGCCTGTTACTGAGAAAAAGGAGGAAGAAAGGGGTTTTTCCATGACTTTTTATTTGATATGTTTGTTCCCTTCTTCGTTCAGCACGTGGCCAGGGGTGTAAAGCCTTGCCCTGTGTACGCTCAGAAACTTTTAACACTTTTTACAGAATACTGGGAGAGTTAGAAGAGAAGGAACAGATACCAGGAGTCTTAGGGATTCTAAATGCTGCCAACATATTTCAGACTTCTGTCAGGCCTGTGTCAGGTTTGAGGGAGGGTGCAGAGGGAGATGGAAATGACGTATGACACGTCACTGTCATGTTTGGCCAGGGTGACTCATGAGTCAAGGAAGCTGGTTTCTGATACTTTTTATCTATTTGGAATTCGATAGTGACTTCTGACTGCTGCAAAGTATAAACAGAAGGCAAAGTGACGTGAGTCAAAGTGGTGTACAGTGAGGGCCGCAGCACTCAGCAAAGTCCTGAAACTTCCTTGGAACAGGACCAAAGTTTCAACTATAGAAGCTAATTACTGTAGAAATTAAAGTACCGTAGGTGTATCAGAGGTTTTTCAGAGTTTTCGCTGAGGTCTGGGACTCAATCCAGCCCTAATTCTCCACATTTAGCACCTGGGAGGGCAGGTAAGGTCCAAAGGTCTAAATGTGCCTGCAGTAGGAAAAAATTGAAAGCCCGCTGGCCTTGTCCAGCTTGACTGACCTTAACCACCCCCTCACCCTTCCCCAAAATATCCAGGATTTAAGGATACCACAGCCTTTCCAGAGAGAGAGAGAGAGAGAATTCTTTTATGGGAAAGGACAGAAATCCAAAAAATTCTCCAGGAAGGACAGAAACATGGTCAACATCAAAGCCCACAATCCCTAACAGAAGAAGCGGGATGGATTATTTCCTGATCACAGTCAGACCAGATGTTTGTAATCCCATCCAGGGAAAAGGTGTGTTGCAAAGGCTGGAACCAGAGAAATGAGGATCTGGACCCTTCCGGAGTCCTTCTGAGGGTCTTTCATCCCGCCTTTGCTTCAGGCCAGGACACTTTCTCTGGCTTGGGTGACGGCTACAACACTGGCCTCACTGGCCTCTGGGCAAACAGCTGGACAGGCCTCAAAATGGTGTATTGGTGTTCCATATTTTGCTGCCTATGAAAGATCATCACCCAGAAAGGCCACATTCCCATAGTTCTCCAGCATGACTTCCCGGTACAGAACTCTGGTCCGGATCCAGCAGGGCCCACTCTGCATCAGTGAAATACACGGCCACCTCCTCAAAGGAAAATGGACCCTGAAAGAAAAAGTAGAAAATCCCTCGTCAGAGATCACGCCAGGCAGAGATTGCACCCTGGAAAGGAGTGGTCAGGATGAAAGGCTTGGCATGGGTGAAGGGAGTGGCGTTCAGAGCCTCTTTTGCCCAGACACGTAGAGCCTTCAGGAGCAAAAGCCCTCCTGAGAACAGAGGGGGAACCCTGGCTTTCCCCTGCTCAAATCTCCTACCTGGACGGGAGGTGCAGCAGCCATTTCCACACCTCTGAAAGGATGATGGCTCAACAGCATCTCTCCACTGTCTGTTCCTGTGACAAAGGAGGAAGGAAGGAATTTTTCCACAACTTTCTATTCAATTTGCTTGTTTGTTCCCTGCTTTGTTCACCATATTACCAGGCGTGTAAAACCTTGCCCTGTGTACACCCACCAAATGTGAACACTTTTTACAAAATACCGGGAAGTTAGAAGAAAAGGAACCAGGAGCCTCAGGGGTTCTAAATGCTGCCAAAATATTTCAGACTTCTGTCAGGCCTGTGTCAGGTTTGTGGGAGGGTGCAGAGGGAGATGGAAATGGCATTGCATGGCACATCACCGTCACATTCGGCCCAGACGTGACTTGAGCGCATCTGAAGACTTGGGGGTCATATGTAGGAGTTTTCAGAGTGCCTTTTGGCATGCTCACTTCCCAACCAGGTTGTCAGCCAGATGCAACATCAACATGACATCACATCTGCCTCAAGCCCCTCCCCAAAGCTCCCGGGGTTGCCAGGCAACAGCACACCCTCCCTCCTCCAGCATCCGGTTTCCCAAGAGGTCCGCCAGATGCCCCTGTAAGCACGGGCACAGAAGCCAAATGTTTCCACCATCACTGGCCCCCAGAGAGTGTTTTTCAGAGCTCTGCTGCCCAGAAGGT